>CM069152.1:12363827-12613827 GCA_035221665.1 Okamejei kenojei | reverse complement strand
TTGTAATGTGGTGCCGAGCTCCTCTCACTAACCTTAGAAAGCATGTACCACACAGACTAGATCCCCCTCTGCCATGGTAAGTTCCTCTCCAGCCCAAAACAGATGCTCCTGAATAGTGGATGCCAAAACTGGTGGAGTTGGGGACCGTGAGGAAGACCATCAAAGTAAACAGGGGCATACAGATCAGCTAGTGAAACGGGCAGAGAAATGGCAGACGGAGTTTACTACAAGCAAATGTGAGCTTTTGCACTTTCGGAAATTGAAAATGGAAAGTATACAGTTAATGAGTGGTAATGAAGGAATATAGTATGCTTGACAATCAGGGCACTGAGTATAGGAGTCAGCCTGAAGAACGGTCTTGACCAGAAACGTCTCCCATTCCTTCTATCCAGAGGTACTGCCTGTCCCGCTACGTTACTCCAGTATTTTGTGTGTCTATCCACTGAGTATAGGAGACAAAAAGACCTGCTGTGGGATTACTGGCAATTGGTCGGTGGGGGCGGCAGCCGGCAGCCCTGCCAGCAGCGTGTTAGTTTTTTCTACTTTTTTTGTTTTTTTAGTGTGTTGTAATGTATGTCTTTAATGTCTCTTGGTGTGTCTTGTGTGGGGGGTGGTGTGGGTGGGGTAAGGGGGGGTAAGGGGGAAACCGTTTTAGTCACCTCCTCCATGGAGAGAGGCTACTATTTCCATGTCGCCTCCCCCGTGGCCTAACATCGAGGATCGGTGCGGCGTTTCCCGGAGACGTGCCCGGGGCTTCAGCTGGTGCAGCGTCCGCAGACTTGGATCCCTCATTGGGGACCCCGGAGGAGAAGAGCTCCGACCGCCGGCCCGCGGCCAACTTGTACCGCGGGCGTGGCGGGGACTTACCATCTGGAGTGGAGTCCCTCACCGGGGATCCCTGGAGAGGAGCTCCGACCGCCGGCCCTGCGGTCTGCGGCTCTCCTGGCTGCGGTGCGGTGGGGATTTTAAATCTTCGACCGCCGGCCTGCAGCCTACACCAACTACAAGCCGCGGTCTCCGGTGGGGAGGCACCGATTCAGGACTTACCTGGACTTACCCTGTCTGTACATCTGGACGCCCGCAGTGGCGACTGCGGAGGGTTGAGGTCCCGACCACGGGGGAAAATGGAGGAGGACTGGCCAATTTTTGTGCCTTCCACCACAGTGATGAATTATGTGGTGGATGTTTGTGTAAAAAATTTTTATTGTATATTGTGTATTCTTTTTTATTGTACTGCTGCTGGCAAATTTATTTCACTTGCACTTATGTGCAAGTGACGAGTAAAACGTGATTGATTGATTGATTGATTGGTTGTATGAGGGTCAGTGTGGGTTGAGTGGGTCAAAGGGCTCACCTGCAACGTTGTGTGACTGTGTGACTACTTTGATCTCATTGATCCATGCAGGATGGAAGCGTCTGCCATGATCAATAATATCCAGCCGTGTTGGGGACTCATGAACAGCGATCATGGTATCCCTCAACACACTCTTACCTAATGATAACAGGCTCAGTTTATAATTGTAATTCGATCCAACCATCCACGCAGTCATTCTTGTATAAATAATGATAAATTGGCAGCATTTAAAATGTCTCCTGCTGCAGCTAAATTTTTCCATAATCTGCAATTAATGTCACATAACAAGTGCCAGGGAGTAAGTCAACAACAATTTTACTGCATTTGTGGCACTATATAAAAACAGATTGTTACAAATGCATGATTAGATTTTGCATTTAGTGTGCGTATAAATTGCAAATTGGATCACTGCTAGTATCCAGAGAAGTATTCCTGCATATAATATTCATGAATGGTCAGAGAAAATTATGATGTCTAAATTTACAAATGACGCTGAATAACATGGAAATGCGAGACGCTGTGAACAGAGATGAGGAAATGTATTCATAAATGCCGTGCAGAAGCCCAGACCAACCAATAATGTAAAATAGCTGGCAGCAGTTCTTCCCACTGTTACTCCTTGGCATTGAAGTCAATCAGCTGTAGTTCAGTGAGAAGCCAGAGAATGGGCCACTTACTTGTGTATTGTCAGTTTAACATTATCACGTAGAATTAAACCTCATTCCTATCCTATTTAATCTACTCCCACATTAGTAGTGAATACACTCAAATGTCAATACCGTAATATTTGGGAAGAGGTAAATTCAGAAGGTCGTTGTCTAGTTTTGTTTAGTTTAGAGATACAGCTCGGTCCATCGAGTCCACACCGACCGGTGATTCCCGCTCACTAACACTATCCTACACACACTAGGGATAATTTACAATTTTACTGAAGCCAATTAACCTAGAAACCTGTATGTCTTTGGAATGTGGGAGGAAACCAAAGATCTCGGAGAAAATCCACGTTGTCACAGAGGGAACGTTCAAACTCCATGCAGACCGCACCCTTGGTCAGGATCAAACCTGGTTCTTTGAATTTTAATTTTAATTTTAATGTAGTTTAAATGCTGAACGATTATAAGTCAAAGGACAGGCCTCAGCTTGCATGTTAGTTCAAACCATTTGCATCACACTTTATGCGGCAGGTCAGGACCTTGGAGAGGGTGCACAGGAGATTTACTGTAATGACGACAGGGATGACGCACTTCAACTCGCCAACGGTCTGTCTGTCTTTTTGTCTTTTTTTTGTTATTTTTAGTTTGTTTTAAAAAGTTTGTGTTAATGTTCTCTGGTTTGTTTTATGTGGGGGTTGGTGGAGGTTTTCAATCTCTTACCTTGCCAGAGATGTGATTGTTTTCCGGATCGTATCGCCGGTCTCTCTGCGGCCAAACGTCATGGGGCTGGCGGCCTTCCTCGAGACTGACTTTGAACCCCATCGCAGGGGCCATGGACTTACCATCGGAGCCTGCGATCCCTTGCCTGGGATCGACGTTCCAACCGCGGCAAGCGGATTTCACCATCGATGAGCTTGCAGTCTCGGGTAGAGACTGATGTCGGGAAGCTCCAAAGTCGCAGGAGTTTCGACTAACCCCGACCCGGGGTCCGATCGCCTGGCACGGGGGAGCTCAGATCCCCCCGATGCGGGAGCTTGATCACCCCGATGCGTGGGACCGGACCCCGGCTACGGGAGCCAGGATCGCCCCTACAAGATCTGCAAGATCAATTCATTCCAGAGGAAGAAAGATTCTAAGGGGAATAAGAGACAACCGTGGATGACAAGGGAAGTCAAGGACAGTATAAAAATAAAAGAGAAGACGAACAACATAGCAAAGATGAGCGGGAAGCCAGAGGATTGGGAAACTTTTAAAGAGCAACAGAAAATAACTAAAAAGGCAATAGTGAGAGAAAAGATGAGGTTTGAAAGTAAGCTAGCCAAGAATATAAAGGAGGATAGTAAAAGCTTATTTAGGTATGTGAAGAGGAAAAAATCAGTTAAGACCAAAGTTGGACCCTTGAAGACAGAAACAGGTGAATTTATTAGGGGGAAATAGGAAATGGCAGATGAGTTGAACAGGTACCTTGGATCTGTCTTCACTAAGGAAGACACAAACAATCTCCCAAATGTACTCGTGGCCAGAGGACCTGGGGTGACTGAGGAACTGAAGGAAATTCACATTAGGCAGGAAATGGTGTTGGGGAGACTGATGGGACTGAAGGCTTATAAATCCCCAGGGCCTGATGGTCTGCATCCCAAGGTACTTAAGGATGTGGCTGTAGAAATCATGGATGCATTGGTGATCATTTTCCAATTTTGCTATAGATTCAGAATCAGTTCCTGTGGATTGGAGGGTGGCTAATGTTATCACACTTTATAAGAAAGGCGGGAGAGAGAAAACAAGGAATTATAGACCAGTTAGCCTGACGTCGGTGGTGGGGAAGATGCTGGAGTCAATCATAAAAGATGAAATATCCGCACATTTGGATAGCAGTAACAGGATCGGTCCGAGTCAGCATGGATTTATGAAGGGGAAATCATGCTTGACTATTCTTCTGGAATTTTTTGAGGATGTAACTAGGAAAATGAACAAGGGAGAACCAATGGATGTAGTGTACCTGGACTTTCAGAAAGCCTTTAATAAGGTTCCACATAGGAGATTAGTGGGCAAAATTAGAGCACATGGTATTGGGGGTAGAGTACTGGCATGGATAGAAAATATGTTGGCAGACACGAAACAAAGAGTAGGTTCCTTTCAGAATGACAGACAGTGACTAGTGGGGCACCGCAAGGCTCGGTGTTGAGATCGTAGCTATTACAATATACATTAATGATTTATTGTATTGTATATCTTTATTATCATTTTTCCTGAGTACTTACATACCCAGAGGAAAAGTTGCTCAACCAGTGTCCATTCGGTGTGCGGTAAAAAATAAATAGAAATAAAAATAAAAAGTACATATATCATGAGTTCCAATCGGCAGCGGCACGACAATGGCTCTGCTTCTGTGTGTCCAGGTTGGTGGTTGGTGCGCGATACTTTGGCAGGGGGCAAAGTCCGTTTATCAGTCTTATAGCCTGCGGGAAGAAGCTGAGGAGCATCCTGCTGGTTTTGCATCTGATGCTCCTGTACCTCTTCCCAGATGGCAGGATGGAGAATATGTGATGCGATGGGTGGTAGGGATATCTTCGATGATGGAGATGGCTCTGCTGATACATCTCTTCCTGTATATGTCCAGCAGAAAAGGGAGTGGAGCACCAATAATCCTGCTGGCGGTCTTCACAATCCTGTCCAGTTGGTGCCGTTCGTATGCCTTGCAGCTCCCGAACCAGGAGGTGATGCCGTAGGTTAATGTGCTCTCGATTGTTCCCCTATAAAAAGTTCATAGGTATGCAGTGGGGAGACCTGCTTTCTGTAGTCTACGGCGAGGGTGTTGTCACTGCTGGGCTCTCTTGACCAGTGCTGTGGTGTTGGTCGTGGACGTCAGGTCATCTGACAGGTGGAGTCCTAGGAACTTCACACTGCTGACCCTTTCCACATCAGCTCCATCGATGTGCAGAGGTGTATGGCGTTGTTTTCCCGCCCTCCTGAAGTCAACCACCATCTCCTTCGTTTTTCCCACATTGAGAATGAGGTTGTGGGATTTGCACCATCCTGTGAGCAGCTCCACCTCCATCCTGTACGCCGACTCATCATTGTCAGTGATGAGACCCACCACCAGCGTCATTGTGTCATCAGCAAACTTGTTGATGAAGTTGTTGTTGAGTCTAGCAGTACAGTCGTGTGTAAGCAGACTAAACAGCAGGGGGCTTAGGACACAGCCTTGGGGCGAGCCAGTGCTCACGGCTATGGTTTTTGATGTCCTACTGCCCACCCTGACTGTCTGCTGCCGTTGCGATAGAAAGTTCAGGACCCAGTTACATGTGCCAGCATCAACCCCCAATAACTCCAACCTCCACCAGCTGCTGCGGAATGATTGTGTTAAAAGCAGAGCTGAAGTCTATGAAGAGGATCCTGGCATAAGTATTTTTCCGATCAAGGTGTGGCAGTACGAGGTTCAGTGTTGTTGAGACTGCGTCCTCTGTGGATCGGTTGGCTCTGTAGGCGAACTGCAATGGGTCTAGGTCGGCAGGTAGGCTATTTTTGATATGCTGCATAACCAGTCACTCAAAACACTTCATTACTATGGGTGTTAGAGCCACTGGTAGAAAGTCATTATGGCAGGCTGGGTTTCGTTTCTTCGGGACAGGAACGATGGTGGCACTCTTAAGACAGTTGGGCACTACTGCCTGGCTGAGCGAGGTGTTAAAAATGTCTGTGAAGACATCTTTCAGTTGCTCGGCGCAGTCTCTTAGAACGCATCCAGGAATGTTGTCCGGCCCTGTGGCTTTGCGTGGGTTGATGCTGGCAAAGGCCTTTTTAACTCCGGCTGCGGACAGCCTGAGCGACTGGTCACTGGGAGATGGCAGTAGTGCACGTGTCTTCATTTAGATGAAGCGATTAAAAGTAACATTAGCAAATTTGCAGATGACACAAAGCTGGGTGGCAGTGTGAACTGTGAGGAGGATGCTATGAGGATGCAGGTTAACTTGGGCAGGTTGGGTGAATGGGAAGATGAATGGCAGATACAGTTTAATGTGGATAAATGTGAGGTTATCCACTTTGGTGGCAAGAACAGTTAGGCAGATTATTATCTGAATGGTGTCAAGTTAGGAAAAGGGGAAGTATAATGAGATCTGGGTGTCCTTGTTCATCAGTCACTGAAAGTAAGCGTGCAGGTACAGCAGGCAGTGAAGAAAGCTAATAAAGTTGGCCTTCATGACAAGAGGAGTTGAGTATAGGAGCAAAGAGGTCCTTCTGCAGTTGTACAGAGCCCTAGTGAGACCACACCTGGAGTATTGTGTGTAGTTTTGGTCTACAAATTTGAGGAAGGACATTATTCCTATTGAGGGAGTGCAGCGTAGGTTCCCGAGGTTAATTCCCCGGATGTTGAAAGAATGGTCGACTGGGCTTGTATATACTGGAATTTAGAAGGATGAGAGGGAATCTTATTGAAACATATAGGTTTATTAAGGTATTGGACACGCTAGAGGCAGGAAACATGGTCCCGATGTTGGGGAAGTCCAGAACCAGGGGCCACAGTTTAAGTATAAGGGGTAAGCCATTTAGAAAGAAGATGAGGAAACACATTTTCACCCAGAGAGTTGGGAATCTGTGGAATTCTCTGCCTCAGAAGGCAGTGGAGGCCAATTTTCTGAATGCTTTCAAGAGAGAGTTAGATAGAGCTCTTAAAGATAGTGGAGTCAAAGGATATGGGGAGAAGGCAGGAACGGGGTACTGATTGTGAATGATCAGCCATGATCACAGTGAATGGCGGTGCTGGCTCGAAGAGCCGAATGGCCCACTCCTGCATCTAATTGTCTATTGTCTATTGTCTATTGGAGGAGTCACTGTGGTGGATTTTTATGTTTACATTTATTTTGTGTGCTTGTTGCTTTTTATTGGTAAGTCTATGTTGCAAAACATACTTGGCTAATAAAGTATGATTATGATTGTGATTATTAATTGGAAGGACTAGCCAAACTAATGCTGTTCATCTTATAGAAGAGAAAGTTACAGGGAGATTTAAAAGTCCTATTCAAAATGATGAGCGGTTTAGATACAGGGAAATATAAAGTAGTGGTGATTGGCTGATAACTGAGGGCAAATATTTAAGATAAATGGCAGAACAGCAATAAGTAAAACATGGAGGATTTTATTTGAATGCAGCAAATACCTTTGATTTACCACCAGATTGCAGGTTTAAACTCAGCAACTCCTGGCAACTTCACCGGTGCCCATGTCTATCTCCAGTCACAACACAGACTTTTAGAACATTGATTCATCTCCACATAGTGGCACGGTGGCTCAGCTGGCAGAGCTGCTGCCTTACAACGCCAAAGACCCAGGTTCCATCCTGACCTCGGGTGCTGTCTGTGCGGAATTCCACAGTCTGAAGAAGGGTCTGGACCCGAAACGTCACCTATTCCTTGTCTCCGGAGACCCGTTGATTTACTCCAGCATTTTGTGTTGATCTGGGAGTATTGGTGCATGGATTCCCGATAGGGGTGATTCAGGAAGCCAGTGTGGTGAAGGAAGCCTATGGTATGCTTGCCAGCATCACAAAGGGTATTGAGCACAAGATTTGGGACATCAATATGCAGATGTACAAGTCGTTGGTGTGACCACACTTGGAGTACTGTGTTGTGGTTCTTTTCACCCAGCTAAGTTATAAGAGGTGCATAAAACATTCACCCGGATGTTATCTGGTGTCAAGGGGGGAGGGACTCAAATAGAGAAAGCCAGTAGACAGGGTCTGAGACAGGAGGCAGAGAAGGGAAGCACGCAGACCCAACATGTAGGAAGGAAAGGAGAAAAAAATAATAAACAGAGAATAAGAGGTGGTGGGTTTCCAGGGCAAAAATCAAAAGGGGCCACTTGTCAACATAATTGTATAAGGAGTAAGAGTGTAAGCTATTGTAAGGAGTAAGCTATGAATGACTATGCTATAGTTGGGATCACGGAGACGTGGCTCCAGTGGGACCAAGGCTGGGAGCTGAACATCCAGGGATATTCAATATTTAGGAGGGATAGACAGAAAGGAAAGGGAGGTGGGGTAGCGTTGCTGGTGAGAGAGGAGATTAATGCAATAGAAAGGAAGGACATTAGCTTGGAGGATGTGGAATCGATATGGGTAGAGCTGTGAAACTCTAAGGGGCAGAAAACGCTAGTGGGAGTTGTGTACAGGGCACCTAACAGTAGCAGTGGAGTTGGGGATGGCAACAAACAGGAAATCAGAAATGCGTGCAACAAGGATAAAACAGTTATAATGGGTGACTTCAATCTACATATAGATTGGGTGAATCAAATGGGCAGGGGTGCTGAGGAAGAGGATTTCTTGGAATGTATGCGGGATAGTTTTCTAAACCAACATGTAGAGGAACCAACGAGAGAGCAGGCTATTCTAGACTGGGTATTGAGTAATGAGGAAGGGTTAGTTAGCAGTCTTGTTGTGTGTGGCCCGTTGGGCAAGAGTGACCATAATATGGTTGAGTTCTTCATTAGGATGAAGAGTGACATAATTAAGTCAGAAACAAGGGTCTAAACTTAAACAAAGGTAACTTTGAAGGTATGAGACGTGAATTGGCCAAGATAGACTGGCAAGTGATTCTTAAAGGGTTGGCAGTGGATGTGCAATGGAAGGTATTTAAAGACTGCATGGATGAACTACAACAATTGTTTATCCCAGTTTGGCAAAAGAATAAATCAGGGAAGGTTGTGCATCCATGGATAACAAGGGAAATCAGGGTTAGTATAAAAACAAAAGATGAAGCATACAAATTAGCCAGGAAAATCAGCCAACCAGAGGACTGGGAGAAATTCAGTCCAGCAGAGGAGGACAAAGGGCTTAATTAGGGAAGGGGAAATAGATTATGAAAGAAAACTGGCAGGGAACATAAAAACTGACTGCAAAAGTTTTTATAGATATGTGAAGAGAAAGAGATTAGTTAAAACAAATGTAGGTCCCTTGCAGTCAGAAACAGGCGAATTGATCATGGGGAACAAGGACATGGCAGACCAATTGAATAACTACTTTGGTTCTGTCTTCACTAAGGAAGACATAAATAATCTGCCGGAAATAGCAGGGGACCAGGGGTCAAATAAGGTGGAGGAACTGAGTGAAATCCAGGTTAACCGGGAAGTGGTGTTAGGTAAATTGAATGGATTAAAGGCTGATAAATCCCCAGGCCTCTGCATCCCAGAGTACTCAAGGAAGTAGCCACAGAAGTAGTGGATGCATTAGTGATAATTTTTCAAAACTCCTTAGATTCTGGAGTAGTTCCTGAGGATTGGGGGGTAGCTAATGTAACCCCATTTTTTAAAAAAGGGGGAGAGAGAAAACGGGGAATTATAGACCAGTTAGTCTAACATCGGTAGTGGAGAAACTGCTAGAGTCAGTTATTAAAGATGGGATAGCAGTACATTTGGAAAGTGGTGAAATCATTAGACAAAGTCAGCATGGATTTACGAAAGGTAAATCATGTCTGACGAATCTTATAGAATTATTCGAGGATGTAACTAGCAGAGTGGATAAGGGAGAACCAGTGGATGTGTTATATCTAGACTTTCAGAAGGCTTTCGACAAGGTCCCACATAAGAGATTAGTATAATCGTATATAGTAGAAAGCACACGGTATTGGGGGTTCAGTATTGATGTGGATATAAAACTGGCTGGCAGACAGGAAGCAAAGGGTAGGAGTAAACGGGTCCTTTTCAGAATGGCAGGCAGTGACCAGTGGGGTACCGCAAAGCTCAGTGCTGGGACCCCAGCTATTTACAATATATATTAATGATTTGGATGAGGGAATTGAATGCAACATCTCCAAGTTTGCGGATGACACTAAGCTGGGGGGTAGTGTTAGGTGTGAGGAGGATGCTAGGAGGCTGCAAAGTGACTTGGATAGGCTGGGTGAGTTGGCAAATGCATGGCAGATGCAGTATAATGTGGATAAATGTGAGGTTATCCACTTTGGTGGCAAAAATAGTAGGGTAGACCATTATCTGAATGGTGGCAAATTAGGAAAAGGGGAGATGCAACGAGACCTGGGTGTAATGGTACACCAATCATTGAAAGTAGACATGTAGGTGCAGCAGGCAGTGAAGAAAGCAAATGGTATGTTAGCATTCATAGCGAAAGGATTTGAGTATAGGAGCAGGGAGGTTCTACTGCAGTTGTACAGGGTTTTGGTGAGACCACACCTGGAGTATTACGTACAGTTTTGGTCTCCAAATCTGAGAAAAGACATTATTGCCATAGAAGGGGTACAGAGAAGGTTCACCGGACTGATTCCTGGGATGTCAGTACTTTCATATGAGGAAAGACTGGATAGACTTGGCTTGTACTCTCTAGAATTTAGAAGACTGAGGGGGGATCTTATAGAAACTTACAAAATTCTTAAGGGGTTGGATAGGCTAGATGCAGGAAGATTGTTCCCGATGTTGGGGAGGTCCAGAACAATGTCACAGTCTAAGAATAAGGGGGAATTCCTTTAGGACCGAGATGAGGAAACAAATTTTCACACAGAGAGTGGTGAGTCTCTGGAATTCTCTGCCACAGAAGGTAGTTGAGGCCAGTTCATTGGCTATATTTAAAAGGGAGTTAGATGTGGCCCTTGTGGTTAAAGGGATCAGGGGGTATGGAGAGAAGGCAGGTACAGGATACTGAGTTGGATGATCAGCCATGATCATATTGAATGGCGGTGCAGGCACAAAGGTCCAAATGGCCTACTCCTGCACCTATTTTCTATGTTTCTATGTTTCTATGTCAAAGACTTCAGTTATAGTGAGAGGTGGGATAAGGTGGGATGTTTTTCTTTGGAGCGTAGGAAGCTGAGGGGTGACCTTATTGAGATGTACAAGATCATGAGTGCATGGATGAAATGAACACTCAGAATCATTTCCCCCCCTAGCCATAGAATAAATAAAAAACATTTATGTAAACCAAAAGTAAATGGAGGTCTAGTACTGCCAAACTTTATGTTTTATTACTGGGCAGTTAATATTAAAAATATGAATTTTTGGTTAGTAGAGACAGATAAACAACCAATCTGGTTAAAAATGGAAAAGGAAGATTGTTGGCCTTTTGAAATTAGTTCGATTTTATTCGCCAATATTAAACTAGGTAAGAAAACCTATAATGAAAACCCTATAATAGAAAGTGGAATACGTATCTGGAAACAAATAAAGAAAACATAAAAATCGGAATCTATACCACTAGCCCTTACCATTGTAAATAACGTTACATTTAAACCCTCAATGATGGACAAAGGTTTTTTACAATGGAAAAACTATGGAATTAATAAGATGGGCGATCTCTACAAGTAAAAAATTATTTCCTTTCATTTCAAGAATTACGACAAATTTATGGATTACATTCAAAAGATTACTTTAGATATTTACAAATTAGAGACTATGTAAAAGCAAACACACAGGAAATTAGAAATAGAAAGACAGAAATTTTAGATGAATGTCTAAATAAACTCCCGAACACAGAAAACTGATATCATATATTTATAACATCTTATTTGTCCCAATGACAGAAATATATAGGCAATCATGGGAAAACGAATTAGGTCAAATTATTAGACCAGAAGTTTACAACATATACACCACTGCTCGTTAAATGCTAGACACTCTCTTATACAATTTAAAATATTACATAGAGTACATTATTCAAAATCCAAACTACATAGTATTTTTTCAAATGTATCTGCCATATGTGATAAATGCCAGCACTTAGAAGCTAACTTAACGCATTCATTTACAAAATTGTGTAAAAATTACTAAATTTTGGACAGATATTTTTAAGATAATTTTGAATGTTGTTAATATGAATCTGATCCCTGACTCAAAGTTAATAATATTGGGAATATTTGAAACAGATCAATTAATAACAACGAATCAAATAATTTTTATTGATTACAGTTTAATAATTGGGAAAAAATTAATATTGAAATTCTGGAAAGGTCCTACATCCCCCACAATCAAAATGTGGATTACAGGTATGTCGGAGACACTTCATCTGGAAAGATTAAGGCTTGTCCTACTGGACAAGTTGGATTTTTTCAGAGGAATATGGTCTCCATTTATTGAATATCTACAGGGTCAAAATGGCTCAGTACGAGAGCCTGACTGAAGCCTGAATAATGGAATAGATGAAGAATCAGGTATAACAAATCATGGATATATCTCCAATGATGGATAACTTTTTTAATACTCCACTCATTTCTTTATTTTTGATTTCCTACTTTTACTTTATTTTTCTCTAACATTTCCTACCTGCAAAAAAAAATGTATAGAAATAAAAATGACATAATTGTTAATATTAATAATATTATGAATGTATGTGAGAAGTATATTCTATTAATATGTACTTACGTCTAATAAAAATATTTAACAAAAAGAATCATTTCCCCAGGGTAGAGGATTCTAAAACTAGAGGGCATAGGTTAAGGTGAGAGGGGAGAGATTTAAGAGAGTTCTCAGGAGCAGCCTTTTCAGTTGGAGGGTAGTTCGTATCTGGAATGAACTGCCAGAGGAAGCGGTTATAATGATGACTTTTAAAAGGCATTTAGACAGAAATCTAGATGGGAAGTGTTGCAAGGGCTATGGACCAAATATAGGCAAATGGAACTAGCCCAGTATTCACACACGGCCGGCATGGACAGGGTGGGCTGAAGGGCCTGTTTCTGTGCTGAATAGCACTATGACTATGATATATTAATCAAGCAAACATGATTGGGGGATTAATAATTAACCTTGTTTCAACTTATTTATTTTAAAAGTTGTGAATAATAAGACTCGGACAACAACAAAGAATCAGAGGGTGGTGAATCTGCGGAATTCTTTGCCACAGAAGGCTGTGGCGGCCAAGTCAGTGGATATTTTCAAGGCAGAGATAGATAGATTCTTGATTAGTACAGGTATCAAAGATTATGGGGAGAAGGCAGGCAAATGGGGTTAGGAAGGAGAGACAGATCAGCCACGGTTGAATGGCAGAGTAGACTTGATGGGCCAAATGGCCTAATTGTACTATTCCTTAAGACCTTATAGTCAAGGTCAGAAAATAAATGTATGGTCTCCCATTGAAATCCTGCAGAAAACATCATCTTTATGAGTTACATCTGCCAAACCTATTGTTTGTGAAACAGAGATAAAATAAAAGCATGGGTAAAATAGTCAACATTCGACCTTTTGCTTTGATTATTTTCATCTGAATAGATTGGTGGGTAATTTCACTTCCAATCTTCCATGCACTTTTATAAAAGTGTCTTCAATTTCAAAATGCTATCAGCTCAGTATTGATTACATTGTTGAACATACAGTTAATCTTGGATCAGATAAAAGCTATGTTACAATTAAACTTTATCTAAAAGCCAATTGATTTCAAGAGCTATCCACCTAAATAGAAAGCCCAGTAAATCCTCAATCTGGCAGGTTTCCAACTCAGCTCCTGGCAGTTCTGCCTGAAACACTTTCAGGAATGAAGGCACACTGACTAGAAGAATGACGTTACTTGGGTGAACTGATTTTCTTTGTGACATTATCAACAACTCTTGGCGCACTTTTGTTTGAAAACGTTGCTTTTAACATTCAGAAGATGAGACGTTGGCATTCCCGCATTGAACCATTCCCGCAGTGAATTGGTGCAGTGGAAGAGTTGCTGTCCTACAGCGCCAGAGACCTGGTTCGATCCGGACTATGGAGGCCCTGTCTCTATGGAGTTTGTACCTTCATCCTGTGACCTGCATGGGTTTTCTCCGGGATCTCCAGTTTCCCCCCACATTCCAAAGACGTACAGGTTTGTAGGTTAATTGGCTTTGGTAAAATTGTAAATTGTCCCTAGTGTGCGTCCCTAGGATAGCGTTAGTGCGCCAGGATCGCTGGTCGGCATGGACTTGCTGGGCCGAAGGGCCGGTTTCCGTGCTGCATCTCTAAAATCTCCAAATAATCAGATGCCAAATTATTAGTGTTTCCAAATTAATGGCAGTGGAAAATTTGCTTTTTACCAATCTGATGGATGAATATATACTGTAAACATGTAAATTATGGCAATAACACATTCATGGATTTGGAGCTCCTGAGCTCTAATCTATCCAGTTTATACAAAATAAATCTTGCAGTGGTGCTGACTTCTATCTCCCCTGTTTCAGGATGACATGTTTAGTTTGGTTTAGTTTAGAGACACAGCGCGGAAACAGGCCCTTCGGCCCACTGAGTCTGCGCTGACCAGCGATCCCCGCATACTTACACTATCCTACACACACTAGGGAATACTTACAATTATACCAATTATACCAAGCCAATTAACTTACAAACCTGTAGCGTGTGGGAGGAAACCGGAGCACCTGGAGAAAACCCATGCAGGTCATGGTGAGAACGTACAAACTCCATACAGACAGCAGGCCTACCAGCTACCAACTGTGCCACGCACTGCTCTGCCCTAAGTTAAAGTATATTGCTGGGGACCATTAGAAGCACCCTCAGTTCCCGCTGAGTTTTAAGTGGTATTTCTCTTTAGGTAGAGAGAAATAAGCTCAAGATTATTAAGGGAAATGTTCAAGATAGTTCCTTGTAACAGAAGAGCATGGTTCTTCACTGTTTACAAAGTAAGGATATTTGGCAAACCAACGTGTTAACATCTTTTATAGGGGAAGTCACACATTTTCAGCAGAATTCAGACAGAAAGTAATCAACCTGAAACATTTTCTCGCATTCTCTGTTCTCTTGCCACCAGCCTGATGAGTGCTCCCAGTTTTTACTGCTTCATTCCATGTGCCACATGTCTGTAGCATACACACACACAGAGCCAGCCTCTGAGAATCTGATCCCAGGAAACATTTTATGCACAGATTATTAAGCTTCTTTTCCACGTACCCCAGCCAGAAACAGTACTTAAGGTTTGGCAAGAGGTCAGAGATTCTTGATTAGTACAAGTGTGAGAGGTTATGGGGAGAAGGCAGGAGGAAGGGGTTAGGAGGGAGAGATAGATCAGCCATGATAGACTTGATGGGCCGAATGGCTACTCTTAGTGAGCCGAATTCTACTCCTATTCTTTATGACCTAATGACCTTATGTTTGTAAATGAAATGAAGACTTCCTTCTCCAAATTTCTTTAGCTCCATTCCCCTGAAGAATATGCTGACTAGATGTCAACACCACATCTTGGATGTACCAGACTCAAATTAACTAACATATTTTTGTCTGAAGATGGGTCCCAACCCAAAGCGCCATCTATCCATGTTCTCCAGAGATGCTGCCTGATCCGCTGAGTTACTCCAGCACTTTGTGTTTTTTTCTTATGGACCAGCATCTGCAGTTCCTTGTTTCTGCACTTTTGATCTTAGCAGCAACAATACATCATTGAAAATTCACTTTAAATCATTCATAGATCTAATTATTTAGGGTAATAATCCTTTATAATATATACAACTCTTGTAAAACCCACTTTTTGAAATAATTCTTGGATGTGTTAGTTTAGTTTAGTTGAGTTTATTGTCACGTGTCTTGAGGTACAGTGAAAAGCTTTTTGTAGCGGAAAGTCTATACATGATTACAATCGAGCTGTCCACAGTGTTTAGATACATGATAAGGGAATAATGTTTAGTGCAAGATAAAGTCCAGTAAAGTCCAAAGAAAGACAGTCCGAGGGTCTTCAATAAGGAAGATAGTAGCTCAGGACTTCTTTTTAGTTGTTGGTAGGATGGTTCAGTTGTCTGATAACAACTGGGAAGAAACTGTCCCTGAATCTGGAGGTGTGTGTTTTCACACTTCTGTATCCCTTGTCTGATGGGAGAGGGGAGAAGAGGGAGTGACCAGGGTAAAACTCATCCTTGATTAAGCTGGTGGCCTTGTCGGGGGAAGCGTGAAGTTAACACAGTTATGAATGTTATGTCGCCTCTTATCGATGGACTCTATGTGTTGTAGATGGCGGATGATGAGTGCTAAGTGGATAAGACTGGCTGTCAGTCTTTCGTCTAAGGATTTAATTATAGCATATACAATGAGTGCACTTCTTTACATCAACCAAAGACTCTGACTTGAGTTAGTTCACTCACGGCCTGATGCCGGAGTTTTATTACACTCCGTGGAAAGGCAAACCACAGTTGGACAAGATCTTGAAGGTCAACTATCAGTTCTGCTGCTTTAAACAACACTAACCGAACTTGATGCATGGCACTGGTAAACCAAAAAAAAACCAGGGCACACTTGAGTGAGCTAAATCAATGCTTTCAAAATGCACAGTTGTCAAGCATTTAATGGAAAGTGGGGGAATATGCAAGGGCTTATTCCGAATTAACATCACTTGCATGAGACCTGCAGTCAACCTAAGCTGATAATTTAAAAAAAGATTTAATCCTTACATTTTTCAAAGTAAATTATATTATAATAATCTAATAATCCTCTCCAATTAATTAAGTTAAAAGGATTTCATTCCAATTAATTCAGGGTTCTAAACAGACTAATTAATAAATGTTTTTAACGAACAGGGATTGTTATGGTTAGTATTTACAGAATGATACTTGCTGGACATATTATATCAGAGAATATAAAATGTATTTTTGCCTGTTCTGTTACCTCTCAGCCCCGCGATTCAATGTTTTTGTTTTTAGAGATACTGCATGGAAACAGACCCTTCGGCCCATCAGGTCCACCTCGACCATCGATCACCCGTTCACACTAGTTTTACATTATCCAACTTTCTCATCCACTCCCCACACACAAAGGCTAATTAACCTACAAACACGCACGTCTTTGGGATGTGGGAGGAGACTTGAGCACCTGGAGGAAAGCCAAGTGGTCACAGGAAGAACGTGCAAACTCCACACAGACCCCACATAGTCAGGATCGAACCCGGGTCTCTGGCATTTGTTCTCGCTATCTCTTTTAATCTACTTTTAGTTCTGTGCTGCCTCATACTTTGCTTTGCTTTTATCGTTGTTTGTAGACTTTAGACTTTACTTTAGACTTTAGAGATACAGCGTGAAAACAGGCCCTTCAGCCGACCGAGTCCGCATCAACCAGCGATCACCCCATACACTAGCACTGTCCTAACCACTGCGCACAATTTACAATTTTACCGAAGCCAATTAACCCACAAACCTGTGAGTCTTTGGAGTGTGGGAGGAAACCGGAGCACCCAGTGAAAACCCATGCGGTCACAGGGAGAACGTATAAACTCCGTAAAGACAGCACCCGTTTATAATGTACATCAATGTAACAACATTGTCAACAGGTCACTCCATTCTGTCTAATGAATTGAAGTCATTAGTGAGCCATAGTGTGCAACCTCTGATCTTCATTTATTATTCACAGAAATGCAAAGAACAAACTCTATGGCATGACGGGAAGGAATTGTGCATTTAAGGGTCTGGAATGAGAAGCAAGATACTGGAGTAACTTAGCAGGTCAGACAGCAATTCTGGAGAGTATGGTAGGTGACGTTTCGGGTGGCTGGTGAGGCCACATCTGGAATATTGTGAGCAGTTTTGGGCCCCATATGTGAGGAAGAATGTGCTGACTGGACAGGGTCCAGAGGAGGTTCACGAGAATGATCCCAGGGATGATTGGATTAACATATGATGAGCATTTGAAGGCTCTGGCCCTGTACTCGCTGGAGTTTAGAAGGATGAGGAGGGATCTCATTGAAACCTACCAGACAATGAAAGGCCTAGATTGAGTGGAAAGGATATTTCCAATTACAGGAGAGTCTAGGACCAGAGAGTACAGTCTCAGAATAAAAGGATATACCTTCAAAATGGAGATGAGGAGGAATTTCATAAGCCAGAGGATGGTAAATCAGTGGAATTCATTGCCACAGATGGCTGTGGAAGCCAAGTTATTGTAAGGCAGAGATTGATAGGTTCTTGATTAGAAAGGGCAACAAAGGTTTACAAGGAGAAGGCAGGAGAATAGGGCTGAGAGGGAAAAGTAGATTAGCCACGATTGAACGGCGGAGTAGCCACGATAGGCTGACTGACCTAATTCTGCTCCTCTGTCTATGGTCTTATGCATTCGGACAAACTTTACAACAGGAGATTTCAACAGGAAAAGGTTAGTCTTGCTTTAGGTAGACCTGAAATAGGATCCCGACCCTAAATGTCACCTGCCCATTCTTTCAAGAGATGCTGTCTGACCTGCTGAGTAACTCCAGCACTTTGTATCCTTTTGTGTCAACCAGTACCTGCGGTTCCTTGTTTCTCTGACCTAAATGAATCTGAGTTTTTTAAAAGGTTATTAGTACATAGAAAAGTCACTCAGTCAGGTCTTGCAAACTCTGCACTTAAAAAGAATGGGACTTGAAACTGGTGCTAAACTGGCGATGGTGTGTACTGTCTTTGTGTCTACTAGGAAACATACTTGTACTGTATCTGAGATGCTTATCTAAGATGTACTAGATCTAAATTCTTATGTATAGTGATATTTGTACTGAACTGTTACAAAAATGAATTTTGTTGTACCTTGGTACAGGTGACAAATAAAGTACCATTGAACCAGCAAACCGTTGAACCATTGATGCATCCTACTTTATTGAGGATGTGCCAAAATCAAGAGAGGACAAAAATACAGGAGGATGAGCCACGATCATTCAGTATTCCCAAGTGAGGGAGAATTCCAGGGTGCTCACGGTTGCCCGTTCAATAATTGGAAGAAATGTAAACCAAGCTAAGGTCAGGGGTGGGGTGAGTTCTTGAGACCAAAATTGGGACAAAATTAATTGTCACTTGATGAACAGGATTTAAGAGATGACAGTGCGTAAGAAGGAACTGCAGATGCTGGTTTAAACCGAAGATAGGCACAAAAAGCTGGAGTAACTCAACGGGACAGGCAGCATCTCTGGAAAGAAGGAATGGGTGACGTTTCGGGTTGAGACCCTTCTTCAGAGATGATGGTATTGATTTCTGTAAATCGCATTCAACTAAGTTGATCGTGTTCTTATCAAGTACTTCAGAGAGCAACATGTCACGTATATCCGATTACGGAAAGCTTTAATAAAGTATTAGTAAATAAACATGTTAGAACATTATAACGGCCCCATAGCAGATGTGTCCACGTTGCGGGGCTGGAAACTGGAAGTATCCTTAACTAATTCTGCGACCACCATCATCTATTGTGACAAGTGATTGACTTCCACTGATTGTTGCGGGAAACTTTCGTTTTTTTTCAGGACGGACGATGACAGTGAGGTCAACATTTGTAACAGGATGGACACGAAAAGAAGAAGATAAAGAACATTATAACTAGTGGCATAAAAGAGTTGCGGGCAGCATGGATATTAAATTAGCAAAGGGAGAAAAAGCAGAGAGTAGAGGGGAATGGTGATCAGATTATAAACGGCAAGCACTGGATTATAATATGTAATAATGACGAGGTCTGCAGGGCATAATTTTGAAGTCTGAAGAGGATAAAAAATCTTTAATAAGTTGTGAGGAGTATGATGGCAGATTTCAGGTTGTTACATGCTAATTATCGGCTCATTCTTAAACGATGTCTCAGTCTTGCACTATGCAGGGCTGGTTGTTTAATTTGCTGAGCTGTACGTGACTTTAGACTTGAGGTACAGTGTGGATACAGGTCCTTCAGCCCACCGAGTCTGAGCCGACCAGTGATCACCCCGTACACTAGCACTATCCCACACACTGGGGACAATTTACAACGTTACCAAAGCCAATTAACTTACAAACCTGTGAATTTTTGGAGTGTGGGAGGAAACCCGAGCAGCCGGAGAAAGCGCACACAGGTCACAGGGAGAACATACAAACAGCACCCGCTGACATGATCAAAACCGGATCGAAGCCGAGAATCCAGTGAATATTACTGGATACTAAAGCTTTACAGTTGCCAAAGGTTATAGGGTTATAATCTCTCTGGAGATGGCATCAGAAAATACCAAGGAACCCTGATCTTCATGAGCCATAAATACAACAGTAGCGTACAGACATAGAACAACTACCCTAGTTTTGCTCCAGAATTATAGCACCAAATCCAAGATGGGTGCCGCATGATGGCAGCCTCTGCCTACATTCTGCTTGTTTTTCCATTTATTTTTGTTTTTAGTCTGTTTAAAAGCATGTTTTTTAGTATTTCTTAGTATTTTTATGTGGGGGAGGTGGGTAGGGTAAGGGGCAAACCGTTTCCCAGTCACTTCCTGGCGAGGATGCGACTATTATTTGAGGCACATCTTCGCCCCCACCCCCCCCCCCCCCCCCCACACGGCCTACCTTAAACATCGTGGAGCTGTGGTCTGCGGAGCTCCCAGCCACGGGCGGCGCTGACTTCAACATCACGGAATCCTGGGATCCCTTTGCCGAGGGCCGCCAGTGTGAATAGACAATAGACAATAGACAATAGGTGCAGGAGTAGGCCATTCGGCCCTTCGAGCCTGCACCGCCAATCAATGTGATCATGGCTGATTATCCCCAATCAGTACCCCATTCCTGCCTTCTCCCCATATCCCCTGACTCCGCTATCTCCGCCCAGCTCGGCCTGTGGACTTTGGGAGCCGCGGTCTCCGGTAAGAAGTGGCCAATTCGGAAGTCCAAGCCGCTGAGAATGTTCTTCCATTCCAACGTCGGAGTTCCATCATCCCGGCTAGAGGGCCTGAACATCGGGCCGCCCGTAGCGGCGACTGCGGGGGGGCTCAGGAGGCCCCGACCACGGGTGAACAACAAAGAGGAAGATGACTGAACTTTGGTGCCATCCCTCACGGTGGGAAACTTTGATTCCGCTGTGTGGGGATGTTTATGTTAAAGTCTATCGTGTGTTGTGTTCTTTTTTATTCGTATAGCTGTATGGAGACCCAAATTTCACTGTACCAATTGGTGCATGTGACAATAAATGTTTCTTGAATCTTGAATCGTGTGCCTGTCCATTTGGACAAGTACATGGATAGGAAATGTTTGGAAGATATGGGCCAAATGCGAACAGGTGAGACTAATGTAGATGTGGCATCTTGGTCAACATGGACAAGTGGAGGCATTATGGCCTGCATGGGCAAGTTGGGCTGAAGGGCCTGTTTCCATGCTGTATGACTATATGACTCTAAATGGCACAAGTCATGGCTTGAGATGGACTCAGCCATCCTTCACACTTTCCTTCTTTCCCTTCTTTCAGCTACAGGTCCATCCATCAGATGCTTAGACATTCATACATGAGAAGTAGGCATCTCAACTCAAAGACTTTGCAGGTAAAAAATATTTCACTTAAAATCATGACTGAATCATCTGCATTTCTGGAGCTACACGTTGCATACAATGTTAACATTTATTTCAGGCAGTGATTACGAGTAGGAATATGAGAATACAATTGTGCAAAGGCTGTGAATTCCAAAAGGCTGCACAAAACCATGCCTCCACTTAACACTCAAGCTATTAATCTCTCTGCAAATTACTTAAATATTCATAACTTTAATGATCATCAGCGAGTATTTAAACCCGTACGGCAGAAGAGTGATCTGTGGCTGTTATCGGGGATAGTGTTTCAATCTACAGCCATCCACTCCACTATCAGTTCCAAATCATATTACGCAGTGTCAGCATATTTGACAATATTTGACAATGGTCGTGTCTTCACAAAGGCACTACTGCACACTATCTAGATCAGGGGACCATGCTTTAGTTCTGGCCCGCAATCATGCTACATATAGAAACATATAAAATTCTGGATCTTATGGAAACATATACGATTCTTAACGTATTGGACAAGCTAGATACAGGGAAAATGTTCCCGATGTTGGGCGAGTCCAGAACTAGGGGGTCACAGTTTAAGAATAAGGGGTAGGCCATTTAGGATGGAGATGAGGAGAAACTTTTTCACCCAGAGAGTTGTGCATCCGTGGAATTCTCTGCCACAGAAGTCAGTGGAGGCAAATTCACTGGATGTTTTCAAAAGAGAGTTAGATTTAGATCTTAGGGCTAACGGAATCAAAGAGTATGGTGAGAAAGCAGGAACGGAGTACTGACTTTGAATGATCAGCCTTGATCATATTGGCTCGAAGGGCCGAATGGCCTACTCCTGCACCTTTAAAAAAAATGTTTCTGAGTTATTGTCACTCATTAATGGTTGCTCTTTTAATACTTCAGTCCGTGTCCTCAGACAATGCTAGAAAAAATGCAATGGAAGGGGGAGCAATGTCATTCTGTGCGTCCACCAGGGGCAACTAGTACAAGGGGTAACTAGTACAAGGAGCGCAACGTGTCAAACTTGCCCTGTGGAATTTTGAAAATGATGAGAAACATTGTTATATTGCTCTGTGAGGGGGAAAAATAAAAATCAATTTTCAATTGAAAGATGCTTAAAAAAAACATTGTGTTATGTGATTGAGCTGCAAGGCCGGTATATTTTATAAGTATTTTTCTTTGACCTTTTCAAAATGTCACCAAAACATGGTGAAGATAATTAGCTTGTCTTCCCCATTCAACCTCTGCTTTGTGTTGAAACTAATATTAAAAGAAAAACATAATCTCTCTTCCAATTGAATGCACCTAAAGTTTATAGAACACAAAATAAAAGCTTTAAACTGGCATGTATTACTGCCGATGTAAATTCTGGTCATGTCGCCTAACTAGAAATTCATCGTTAATCAATTGTCAAAGACTAAGGAATGCATCATAATGGATAAATCTCCAGGATCGGGTGAAGTCTGTCCCAGGTTACCACGGAGATTATTGGAGCCCCTGTGGAGATAGATATCTGCAACTTTGTTTGTCACAGCTGAGTAGCCAGGAGACTAGAGGTTATTCATGTTGTTAGAAACATAGAAACATACAAAATAGGTGCAGGAGTAGGCCATTCAGCCCTTCGAGCCAGCACCACCATTCGATATGATCAAGGCTGATCATCCAAAATCAGTACCCCGTTTCTGCTTGCTCCCCATATCCCTTGATTCCGTTAGCCCTAAGAGCTATATCCAACTCTCTCTTGAAAACATCCAGTGAATTGGCCTCCACTGCCTTCTGTGGCAGAGAATTCCACAGATTCACAACTCTGGGTGAAAAAGTTTTTCCCCTTCTCCGTCCTAAATGGCCTACCCCTTATTCTTAAATTGTGACCCCTGGTTCTAGACTCCCCCAATATCTGGAATATTTTGCCTGTCCAATCCATTAAGAATTTTATATGCTTCTCTAATATATCCTCTCATCCTTCTAAATTCCAGTGAATATGCCAGGTCGATCCATTCTTTCATTTAGGAAATGTTGTTCTTTTGTTTAAGAAGGGGTGAGCCAGCTTATTAAAGGCCCATCACCCTTACATGCAATTATTGGAGATCTAAAGGGATAGGATTTATATACATTTGGCAAGATCTTCTTCTTATCGAGTCCACAAACAAGGTTAGAAGTTGTTCAGCCAGAGCTGAACCCACTTCTCGGCATCTGCATACAATGGTGTCTGTCTTGTCGCTTTTTGTGCTTCTTGTGCGTGGTGGTGGAAACATGGCCGCGACGTGAACACTCTTCCCTGGACCCCATTTGGCAAGATAGGAGATGATCAGAGTTAGCCAGCATGGCATTATACGGGGAAAATCTTTCTTCACTAATTTGATTGAGGGTTTTGAGGAGATCACTATGAAGATCGAAGAAGGTGGGGCAGTGGACTCTCATCAATATGGACCTTAGGAAAATATTGCATAAGGTACCACACATGGTGGTCTGGTCCAGAAGGTGAAGCTGACTAATTTGATTCAAAATTGACTTGGTGATGGGAGGTAGAGGGTTCTGGTGGATGGGATGCTATTCCTATTGGAAATTGCTGTGGTGCTGGAATTCTTGCTATTTGTGAAAGAGGCATATAATAGAGTCATAGAGTTATACAGCACGGAACTAGGCCCTTAGGCCCAACTTGCCCATGCCAACCAACATGTCCCACCTACACTAGCCCCACCTGCTTGCGTTTGCCCCATATCCTTCAAAACCATCTTATCCATGTCCCTTCCAAATGTTTTTTTAAATGTAGTGATAGTACCTGTTTCAACTATCTCCTCTGGCAGCTCGTTCCATATTCCTACCACCCTTTGTGTAAAAATGTTGCTCCTCAGATTCCTATGAAATTTCCCCACCCCCCCTCACCTTAAACCACGTGGGTTTTCCCCGGGTGCTCCGGTTTCCTCCCACATTCCAAAGACATGCAGCTTTATAGGTTAATTGGCTTCTGTAAATTGTCCCTCGTGTGTAGTATAGAACTAGTGTACAGAGATGCTGCCTGACCTGCTGAGTCACTCCAGCATTTTGTGTCTATCTTCGGTACAAACCAGCATCTACAGTTCCTTTCCACACATTGATGTGCTTCCTTGATCAGTGTGACTGAACCAGAAGATAGACACAAAAAGCTGGAGTAACTCAGCGGGACAGGCAGCATCTCTGGAGAGAAGGAATGGGTGACGTTTCGGGTGGAGGCGCTTCTTCAGACTGAATCAGGTTAGGTTACTAGTGATATGGTTGCGTAGAAATTAGAAACGGCAAACGATCTCTACGGAAGCTCCAGTGATGAGGGTAAGTTTGTGTTCACACCCTCACTTCCTCAGGTCAACAACTATCTCTTTCATCTTGCTGAAAAGGGATAGCATATTGTTATGACATCGTGGCACTAGGCATAGATAGGGTAGATAGTCAGAATCAATTTCCTGTAGGAGCAACATCAACAACAAGGGGGCATATAAGTTTAAGGTGAAAGGAAGGAGTTTTAATGGGGATCTGAGGGGAACGATTTTTAAACAGGGAGCGGCTGATATCTGAAACTCATCGCCAGTAGATGTGGTGGAATCAGATGAAATCGTTACGTGTAAGAGATATTTTGACCGATAAGGTATAGAAGGATAAGGACGCAGTGCAGGCAAAATGGGGCTAGTGTAGATAAGCAAAAAAGATTGGTATTAACATGTTTAAGAAGGAACTGCAGATGCTGGAAAATTGAAGGTAGACACAAATGCCAGAGAAACTCAGCGGGTTAGGCGGCATCTATGGAACAAAGGAAATAGACAACGCTTCGGACCGTTTCAGTCTGAAGGAGGGTTTCGGCCCGAAACGTTACCTATTTCCTCCGCTCCATAGATGCTGCCTCACCCGCTGAGTTTCTCCAGCATTTTTATCTACCTTTGGTATTAACAAGATGGGCCGATAAGCACATTTCTGTGCTGTACAACTCTCTGCCTCTTTGGCACTGAAGATAGACACAAAATGCTGGAGTAACTCAGCAGGTCAGGCACCATCTCTCGAGAAAAGGAATAAGTGATGTTTTGGGTCAAGACCCCTCTTCAGACTGAGAGTTTTACTGTGCCTCTGGAATTCATTTAAGTTAGTTTTTTGGGGACAAGATACGACAGATGATCTTGGAGAAAGTTTGTGTAAAAGTTTCATAGGTGCAAATTCTTCCTCAAGAATTTCCCTCTTTTTCTTTCTCCTCCTATGAGATCTGAAGAAGGGTCTCATACTGAAACGTCACCTATTCCTTTTCTCCAGAGATACTGCCTGACCCGCTGAGTTACTCCAGCATTTTGTGTCTACCTTCGGTGTAAACCAGCATCTGCAGTTCCTTCCTCCACTAAAGATGTGTCTTATTGTGCCTCTGGAATGCATTGAAGTTGGTTTGTGGGGACAAGATGTGTCAGATGACCTTGGAAATAGTTTGTGTGTAAGTTTCACAGGTGTGAATTCTTCCTCAAGAATTTTCCTCTTTTGTTCCTCCTCCTCTACATTCCGCACAAACCTCTCATTCTATTATAGGTGCTAAGCAAATACTCACTTTCAGTTAATAGACACAAAATGTTGGAGTAAGTCAGCAGTACAGACAGCATCTCTGGAGAGAAGGAATGGGTGACGTTTCAGGACTGAAACGGTTTGGTCTGAAGAAGAGCCTTGACCCGAACATCACCTATTCCTTCTCTCCAGAGATGCTGCCTGTCCCGCCGAGTTACTCTTTGACATTTTGTGTCTATCCTTGGTGTAAATCAGCATCTGCAGTTCGTTCCAACACTCTCTCTTTCAGTTACTATCCTGTGAAGGATTCCTTCGACAGCAACTATATGAAACATCTCTCCAGTCTAGAACCGTGTCGCTGCCTCTGAATCATTCTAAGTGTGGAAACGCTGCTTCAGAATGCCAATGGTCTCTTCATTTTGGTGCCTTTGTGAAAGCACAGACTTTGTTATGCCTCCAGTTTAATAGGATTACACATGGGAGTAATAGCCTTGGTATGAAATAGGATTGGGTATAACTGACCTCCTCGTGATTTAACGTGTATGACAACTGTCTTGATATCTTGCAGCAATTTGCATTCTATGTCAAACAGAAGCCAAGCACATAATTCTCCGTGTTGAAATAAATTACCACTTTTCTTTTCAGGAGTAATTCAGAAGGCCACAGTTGCCTCATCAGTAACCTGACGATTCCAAGAAGAACTAACAAAACTATGGAATCTAGGAGCTCCAGCTTGCATTCGCATTGAAAAGGTTATTAGTGTTGATAGCTCATGCAATAAGGGCAACCATGGACCTATGGCCAGCTACATTCAGTCCAATCCAATTTAACAAAGTCCTCTTCTGCTAATACCTTCATCAAAGACTCGAGCCGGGAACTTGTCCCTTGGGACGGTCATTGATATTTCAGATACTAAGCTCCAAAACGAAACAGCATCTCAGGCAGTAAATCAACAACACAGTTGTGGGAGACAGGCAATAAAATTAATTGCCGCTGCGGCAATGTGGAAAGCACTCCGAGTAAATAATCTTCAAAGAGATTCAATTCAGGCCAAGACCCCACAAAACAGAGGGATCAGTAGCTGGATTTCACTGATGGAGAGAGGAGAGGCAAATGAAGCATAAAAAATATGCACGCACCTATCTTATTTACCATTGCGTGAGGTGTATTGAACAGAATTTTAGATTTCAATATCTGAATTGCAAATGTCACTCATCCCCTTAATTAATACACACATATTTGTGTAGCTGTGTAGAATGTCAGATAATATTACTTATAATCACAACTTATGCAAGTTATGTTGTGAATAATGAAATAATATTCAGAATTACAGTGAAAGCTTATATATTTATGTGATTGTGAATCCTTACCTAATTAAATAAGATATGGTAATTTGGACAAGATGATTCTGGAGTTTGCTGTTTTATTTACTATGGTGTGGGTTCCCTGTCATTTAGATGATCACTGACAAGTAAATGCTTTTTGGACCTTTATATTTCCCCTCCCATAGTACCTGCTGGTGGTGTTGGTCATGGCAAGTAATTTACCATGCTGTTTGGACAATAAAAGGCCATGGGTGACACAGTATTACAGTGCCAGAGACCTGGGTTTGATTCTGACTATGGGTGCAGTCTGAATGGAGTTTGTATGATCTCCCTGTGACCACGTGGGCTTTCTCTGGGTGCTCCGGTTTCCTCCCACCTTCCAAAGACGTGCCAGTTTGTAAGTTCATTCGCATCTGTAAATTGTCTTGGATAGAACTTGTGTACGGGGTGATCGCTGGTCAGTGCGGAATCGGTGGGCGGAAGAGCCTGTTTCCGCGCTGTATCTCTAAACTAAACTAAACTAAAACTAAACTAAATTCTCTGAATATGTGACATTAGCAATGAAGGAGTAGGGGAAGCTAACTCCAGTGGAATCCACTTCTTCGCCAAATGCTTGGAGCACCTCCTTATGTAACCAACACCTTGTTTCATAAAAAAGGAACAAACACAAAATCTAACGGTAACACCACCCAGGCACAGTTATATACAACACAAAGGGCTGAAGGAACTCAACAGACCAGGCAGCATCTCTGGAGGGAATGGGCAGGCAATGTTTCAGATCAGGACCCTTCTTTGGTTTACAGTTCGTTGTGTTTACAGTTTTACTGATGCCTGTTAGTTCAAGTCATCGTCTGAGTGAGAGATCACAAGGATGTCAGCAGTGACAGAGGACTGCTTAGTTTAGTTTAGGATTTAGAGATACGGCGTGGGAACAGGCCCTTCGCCCCACTGTGTCCGCGGCGACCAGCGATCCCTGTACACTAACATTTTCCTATACACAGCAGGCAGGGCCAGATTTACGTATAAGCTAGACAAGCTTAAGCTTCTGGCCTCGAGATCTAGGGGGGGCCTACTCACCTCGCTGCCTCACCAGACCCGTCGAACCTCGCCGCCCCACCGATCATCCGCCCACCGGAACCTTTTACTCTTTGCCCTCTGACCCTGGCCACTCCACCACCCTCCAGCAGCCCCCGCATCGTCGCCGTCGCCTTACCTGCAGCCTGGGCAGCACCGGGCCTGAAGCATCCACGCTGCAGACTCCCACATCCCCTGGGTTTGACAGCGCTGGGTCCTGGTGCTTGTCAGCCAACCCTGGTAATCTCAGTGGCTATTCCACTGGGTCTTCCCCATTCCCCTCAAACCATGTAACCCCAGCTCATCCCCACCTAAAGTAATTTAAGTAATTTAATTAAATAGATCCTGGAAAACCAATAAACATTGGTGAAAAACTAGTCCACGCATTAAATTATGGGCTTCAGCCCCATCCTACCCTTTGGGCTACTACCCCATCCTAACTGTGTGTTTGTTGTCAGTGCATGCTGTATGTGTGGGAGGGAGGGAGAGAAGGGAGGGAGGGAGGGAGATAAGGGAGTGAGGGAGAGAAGGGAGGAAGGACAGAAGGGAGGGAGGGAGAGAAGTAGAGAAAGGAGGGAAGGAGAGAAAGAAGGGATGGAGCAAATGAGAGAATGAAAAAGAGAGGGGAAGGAGAGAAGGGAGGGAGGGAAGAAGGGAAGGAGAGAAGGGAGGGAGAGAAGGGAAGGGAGGGAGAGGGCCGGCAGCAGGAGCAGATGCCGGGGTCCGGGCTGACGGGTGTGAGCTGAGGCCGAGGTTTGTAAACGTTGCTCCAACCCCCGGCCCGGCCCTCCGTGTATTGTTCACCTCGTCTCCCCGGGGAGAGAGAGGGGTGGTGCCGGGGCTGTGTGCGTGAAGCACGGCGACTGGATGGGCGGGAGCGCTGCCCCGGGACTGTGAGGGAACGACCCACCTCCCCCTCTCCCCCTTCTCCATTCCCCCTCACACCCCCCTCCCCATCTACCCCTTTCCTCCCCCTCCACCCCTCTACTCTCTCTCCGCCCCTCTCTCCCCCCCTCCACCCGGGGTAGATCTACCCGAGCCGAGAGTAGATTACTCTGGCATGGGGCCCCCTTACACGCGGGGCCCAATTGGGAGCAATCGGCTTAAGTCCGGCGCTGGCCTCACCTTTGTCCCCACCTCAATGAGTTCTGCGCCCGCCGGAATTTGGAGCTCTTCTTCCGTCGCCTCCGCCTCACACCGTTCTTCCATGGGAAGGAGTCCTCGCCCCCATTGATGATCCCTTTTCCCATCTCCAATGGACCCCCTCCTCTTGGACCCCCCCTCATGGCCATTGGTACAATGAAATTTGGGGGTCACCATCCGAAGTCCGAACGGGAGAACATTCTCAGTGGCTTGGACTTCCGAATCGGCCACTTCCCACCGGAGACTGCGGCTCCCGAAGTCCACAGGCCGAGCTGGGTGGAGATTCACGCTGGCGGCCCTCGGCAAAGGGATCCCAGGGCTCCGTGATGTTGAAATCAGAGCGGCCCGAGGCTGGGAGCTCCGCAAACCACAGCTCCATGATGTTGAAGCAGCAGGCCCAACACTCCAGAGCTTCAAACGGCGATCCAGGTAAAGCATCGCCTGCTCCGCAGTGAATCCAATAGGTATTTTAAAACCAACTCTTTAATGACAACATACAGTAGGATCTAAAAGTGTCACACTGTCACTGTCGGGTAGTCATGGTCCTCTAGTCGTGGGGGTGGGGGATTGGGATGGGGGGGGGGGGGCCTCACAAGTGAAATAGCTTAGGGCCTCTCTTCATCTAAATCCAGCCCTGACAGTAGGGACATTTTATAATCTTTACCAAAGCCAATTAACCTACAAACCTGTGGGAGGAAACCAGAGCACTCGGGGAAAGCCCACGCAGTCACGGGGAGAACGTACAAACTCCGTACAGACAGCACCCGTAGTCAGGATCGAACCTGGTTCTCTGGCGCTGTAGGGCAGCAACTCTACCACTGCGCCACCGTGCCACATCTGTGGCAGAGTTTGCAGGTTCCACATCATTCCCATCAGTTGCCTTGCAACAAACAAAACAGAGCAGAGGCAATGATCCTTACTCCCAACTGGCTGCCTAAGACAAAAAGGAAGATAAATATAGAAACAAAGACAGCAGTTTGTCCTGAATTGTGTTCTCCGTGGATTTCGGTTCACATCGCCGTTCAGCCATGAAACTAAATCAAGTCCTGAACCTCTGGGCATTGTGAAAAACTAGATTCCAGCATAAACTGACAGATACAACCCCCTGAATCTCTCAGCTCACTCCCCCACCAGACATCACACAACATCGAACAGCAAGTACCGATTGCGATGGGTTTCCTCGCCGTTATGTGCATGAAGCAGTAGATCAGAACTAGTGGATGGTCCAAGACCCTTGTGATCCCAATGGGCTTCTAAGCCACAGATTTGACAGGGAAAGAAAGACCGTTATATTGTTTCCATATTGTTTGTAAGTTGTCTGTGTTCTCGATTGATTTTATCATTTTGATTTTTCAAAACATTTTTTTTTTCAATGTTAATATTTTTTAGATCGAACTCTCCACCCCTCCTCTCCCCCTCCCACTTACCTCCAATTTTCCAGTTCCCTTCCCAAAGTCGTGTAGGTGGTAGGTTAATTGGCCAATGTAAATTGCCCCTAGTGTAAGTGGACAGATGAATCTGGAGAGAATTGATGGGAAAAGTAACAGGGAAATTTAATGGGGCATAGAATTATTCTGTGAGCCAGTATACACTCAATAGGCCGAATGGACTCCATCAATATCATAAAGGAACATGAAATGCATTGAACATACTTATTTTGATTGATCGGAAAAGACATCTTAATCATCCAATCCAGATTAAATACCGAACATGTCCAAAATGTCTCTTATGGTTTAAATTAAAATCTTTGTCTTGAAAACAAATTTATTTGGGGCGAAATTAAATTTAAAAGCAGATATCATTTTAAATCCATAATTGCATTTCTCAATACAAAAATAAACAATGAAACCAAGCTGATAAACGAAAGATACAGTTCAAGCAGTGTTTCAGAGAAATGCATGAGGCCAAATGACTACTTAGAGGCAAATTGCCGATGCTTTGATGTACGTTATTTTGTAATATTTGTGTACCAAAGGATTTTATTTTGCTTCAATGAATAAATTTCAAACATCAAATTAACTCATTATCCTGAAGTGAGTTAACATCTGTAGAAAATTGGGAGGCTACTCATACGATTCCGTGAAGTGAATTAAACAATTTAATAGTCCTCTTTAGAAACACATTATTTTATCACTTGTTGTAATGAATAATTGACTCTTTATCCATCTTAAAATAAGTTCCGTGTCTATCCATTAAGTATTTATTTTGTCAAATGATGGTTACTTTTTTCCCTCTTTCTCGAACCTGCTATTCTCAAAAGATTTCCCTGCTCACATTACCCTGGTAATGTTTAGTTTAGAGATATCTTTATATTTAGAGATACAGTATGGAAACAAGCCCTTCAACGCATGTCACCTCAAGTCCCATATATCCACAGAGCAACGGGCAGGTGGAACGTTGTGTGCAAACCATGAAAAAAATACTGAAGAAAGCCAAACGCAGCGATCTTAACAAACAACGGGTCAAAGCCGACCATCGATCACCCAGTCACACTGGTTCTATGTCATCCCATTTTTGCATCCTACATTCTAGGGGCAACTTGCAGAAGCCTATTGCCCTGCAAACATTGCCCATTGCCCTGCACGCCATTGGAATGTGGGAGGAAACCTGAGCATCTGGAGAAAACCCACGTGGTCACAGAGAGAATATACAAACTCTGTACAGACAGCACCCATAGTCAGGGTCGAATCTGGTCTCTGTCGCAGTTGGGCAGCAGCCACTGTGCCGCCAAAATAATATCAAACTCTAATTATTTTCACGTCTTTAAAATGCAGATGCAAAGTATTTGACTCTAACTTTTTCTTTTAATATTTACAGCGCTTTTGGCAAAGGAATGAATTGCTGGAATGTTCCTGTGTAGGAAGGAACTGCAGATGCTGGTTTACACCGAAGATAGACACATCATGCTGGAGTAACTCAGCGGGTCAGGCAGCATCTCTCGAGAAAAGGAGTAGATGAGGTTTTGGGTCGGAACCCTTCTTCATACACTTCTCCAGAGATGCTGCCTGACCCGCTGGAACTTTCCTGTTTGATTTATGTTGATCTTTGGTTAGGAATGATTCAATATTAGTGATGGTTATGAAATCTAGTTTTTAAAAGGGAATCATATTTGCAGATCAGGTAGTTAATCAAGCTTAGAGATAAAGAATTTAAATCACCCACCTGAATATCTATTTTATGCTTTTGCTGGAGGATGCATTCCATATTTAATGTACATCTCGATGCTTTTTATTATTCATCTTCGTGTGGTTTAATCAATTCACAACAAAAGTGTGTAAGTCTCTCAAAGCAGGCAACAGAAACACATAGAAATAGACAATAAATTATAAGATGAACCTTAACCATAAAACTGCCATTGAGGGTAATGTGAACTCAAAAGAACAGGATTATTTTACTTTTTTAATTCTGAAATATCTATAGACTTTAGACACTAGAGATACAGCACGGAAACAGGTCCTCCAGCAAGTCCACTCCAACCTTCGATAATCCGTACACTAAGCTACACACACTAGGGGCCATGTTACAACTTGTTTGCTCCATATCCCTCTAAACCTCTCATATCCACGTACCTATCTAGGTGTTTAGTTTAGTTCAGAGATACAGCGTGGAAACAGGTCCTTCAGCCCACCGAGCCTGCGCTGACCAAAGTTCCCTGTACACTAGCACTACCCTACCCATGAAGGACAATTTATGATTTACAAAGCCAATTAGCCTACAAACCTGTACGCCTTTGGAGGGTGGGAGGAAACCAGAGCACCCGGGGAAAACCCATGCAGGGGGAGAAACTACAAACTTAGTACAGGCAGCACCCGTAGTCAGGGTCGAATCCGGGTCTCCGGTGCTGTAAGGCAGCAACTCTTCGCTGCGCCACCGTGCTGTCAGACTGCTCCCTGTTCAGTTTTAGTAATGACATTTTAAGCCAAGTTATGAAGTTAGGAAGAACAGACTCAGATTATATCTGAATTTGATTATATCATATATAGTCTGTAGAAGGGTTTCGACCAGAAACTTCACCTATTCCTATTCTCCAAAGATGCTGCCTGACCAGAGATATTCCTGCATTTTGTCTCTATCTTAGATTATATCATGCTGGTAATCGTTTCCTGAAACCCAACAAGGCACCATTTTGTGTACCTGACGGCAGATCTGTCAGTTTAGATAGTGGTTCCATTGGCTGTGCATCCAAGCTGTGTTTGACTACGACTGCTATGTAATATCAGTATATTAATAGAGTAAAAAGGAGGCACCAGTATGTCTGAAGATAATGTCCTGAAATTAGATATTGAACGAAAGACAGATCTCAGTGGATAATAGATAATCAATAGATGACATTACAAATAATGAGGCCCAATGCACTGAACACTAGTGCTCCAAGGAAAATGAAATGTGAAATTCTACAAATTTTAATTTAATTTATGTTTCAGCTCAAAAACCAACTGAGAATAGAATTGAACCAAGTTCTTTTATTCCAACATAATAGCATAACATGAGAGGATTTGTCATTCGAGGAAGGACCACTAAAATTACTTACTGCCCTATATGAATAAAGAATATACTGACAAAAAAAACCATTATGGAACATAACCACAGCTGGTGTGGGAGGAAGCAAGAGACAATATTTAAGCTTTAGGTGTACAGGAGAAAGACTGCACAGCACAGAGATTAACTCTTTAAAAGCAAAATTGTAATTAACATCAAAATAAATGCAAATTATACAATGAATGGAAGCATAGAGTCATCATAGTGCATGTAAATAGGCCTTTTGGTCAAACATGTCCCATCTACACAAGTCCCACCTGCCTATGTTTGGCTCAAATCCCTCTAAACCTGTCCTATCCATATGCCTGTTTAAATGTTTCTTAAATGTTGCAATAGTACCTGCCTCACTACGCCTCTGGCCACTCGTTCCATACACCCACCACCCTTTGTATAAAAAAGTTTACCCCTCAGGTTCCTATTAAATCTTTCACCCCTCCCCTTAAACCTATGTCCTATGGTTCTCGATTCCCCTACTCTGGGCAAGAAACCCTATGCATTTAGCCGATCTATTCCTCTTATGATGTTGTACACCTCTTTAACAGTACACCTCTTTAAGATCACCCTTCCCTTCCTCCTGTGCTCCTAGAGTGCTAGTCTGCTCAACTTCTCCCTATAGATCAACCTCTGGCAACATCCTTATAAATCTTCTCTGCACCTTTTCTAACCTGACAGCATCTTTTTATAACATGGTGCCCAAAGCTGAACCCAATGCTCTAAATACGGCTTCACCAACGTCTTACATAACGGAAACATGATCTCCCAACATCTATTCTCAATACTCTGACTGATGGAAGCTTAAAGAAATGAACAGCTTCAAATACCTGGTAGAAACAAGGAACTGCAGATGCTGGTTTACAAAAAAAGACACAAAGTGCTGGAGTAACCCAGGGAGTCAGGCAGCATCTGGACAAGGTCAGTTTGAAAGAAGTCAATCTAAAATGAAAGAGTCCTGTCCCGAAATGTCACCTATTCATGTTCTTCAGAGATGCTGCCTGTCCCGCTGAGTTACTCCAGCATTTTGTGTCTTAAACTCCCTGGTCTTCAGTATCATCTTAGACAAAACATCTATCATTGAAGGAAAGACTAGCATCGCAAAGGGAGCTTGGCCAAAATGATAAGAATTTAGAAGTGCAAGGATATGAGTATTACCATCACAATCGGGCTGTCAAAAACTCAGAAGATAGACACAAAAAGCTGGAGGAACTCAGTGGGTCAGGCAGCATCTCTGGAGAAAAGGGGTAAGTGATGTTACAGGTTGAGACCCATTTGTTATTTTGACTGTGAAGTGTAACAGTGAAACATCCAGTCTCAAAGCTGAGATTGAAGCCTCCGAAGACTTTTGAACCGTTCTTACATGATTCTGAGATTCTCCTGTCTTGAAATAGAATCCCAGGGAAGACATGCAATGGACTATGAACTCAAGAGCCAGGAATCCAAAGCCTTTCTTGGCCTCATCAGAAAAAAAACACGCAATGGTCAGTGAAGCTGACATTGCTCCCAAAAGCAATACTACAAGGAGCCAAGAAAAAGGATAAGAAAGATAATGAAAATAAAAGAAGGCACGGGAAAAACAGGGACTGGAGTAATACTACCTGAGAAAATTGCTAGTCTCAAGACCACATTTGCTACAGCAGTAACCAGAAGGATATTTCACAGCAATAAAGTGAATTAAATTAATTGAAATATGACAGGAAGATTTTGAGTCACTCAAAATGGAAGGAAACAAATTTGGCCTTTAGCTTCTCATTGCGAGCCAGGACTTTATTTGTTTGCAGAGTGAGGGCACTGATAGCAAATCCAGCATTAATTCCCCCTTCCCGAACTATCTTCAAGAAGTGGCAACATATAGATAGAAAGAACTGCAGATGCTGATTTACCAAGACACAAAATGCTGGAATAAGGCTGCGTGTCAGACAGTATCCCTGGAGAACATGGATAGGTGACATTTCGGATCAAGACACTTCTTTAGTCTGAATAAGGTTCCTGACCCAAAACGTCATCTCTCTATGATCTCTAGAGTTACTGCCCAATCCATTGAGTTACTCCAGGATTTTCCGTCTTTCCTTCGAGAAGTGATGGTAATTTGTGAATCGACACTATTCACTATGTCTGCAGTCATCTTGAGCTGGGAGTTCCAGGACAATGTGACAATGAAGCAACAGATACATTTTTCCAAGCCAGGATGGTGTATGACTTGGAGAACAACCAGAATATGGGTTAAGATCCCATGAACCTATTGCTCCTGCCCTTGATGGTAGAGATTGTGACATTGGGAGCTTCTGCCAGGGTTCTTCTGCAATTTACCATGAAGTAATTTGTAGATGGAATAATCTGCTGCAACAGCGGTGGAGGAAGCAAATGTCTAGTATGGTGGAAGGTAGGTTTTGCCTGACAGCGTCAAGTTTCTTGAACAATTTTATAGGTGCAGTCATTCAAGTGTAGAGATTCCCGTCAGTTTCCACACCTGTGCCCACTGAGTAACTCCAGCACTTTGTGTCTTTTGTTTTGCAAACCAGCATCTGCGGTTCCTTGTGTCTCCATCGAACTAGACTGTAACTTGGTCATCTCAGTCAGTAATGATGCTGCTGAGCTACTCCTGGTCGTGGACATTGACGTCCCTACCGTGAGTGCGTCGTCCACCCGTGCCATTTTCAATGATGCTTCCAGTTGCTGTTCAACGTGAGGTAATGTGTTTCATTGTGGGAGGGAGAGAAGGTGATAAGGACCAGCTGGAGGCTTTGCCTTTCTTTGACCTGATGTTAGGTGAGTGCATGGTGTCTGGAGTCAATGCTGAGGGATACTAAATGCAGTATCTTCCTGACTGAATACCTACTGTGCCACCACCTTGTACTTGGCAGACTCCCTGCAACTTTTTAATAAACCACTTCTTTTGACATAATTGAAAGATTCTACTACCAATTAATGAATATATTTGTTTGCAAACAAATAGTATGGACAAGTTAGGTCAAAAGGCTTGTTTCCACAATGTATAACTACATGACAACCAAGATGCCCTGCCTCCACTAGTCCCACCTACCTGTGTAAGGCCCATATCCTTCTCAATCTTTCCCATCCATGTACCAAACCTACCTTATTATTGTTTTCCTAATTGTTCATCTATATATTACTAAAAGTCTGATCTTGACCGTTTTTGGTTCACTGTGCTGTGATTTCCGAGATCTTGACCATTTTTGGCCACCTCGCTCAGAGCCCTCCTCTGCCTTCCAGGACCAGAGGATGTTTCCCATTGATGAAAAATCAGAGAGATATTACTGTTTTTAAAATATTCCCCATTCTCTCTGCTGCCCCTGCTGGAGGGAGGGGGAGGAACTATAAAACCAGGAAGTGGTGTGCCTCACTCAGTCGCTGCAAGATGGAGGAAGCCAGTGGTGTGCCTCACCCATCTCTCTGAGCTCTGAATAGCACTGAACACATGTCTAAACTGGGAGTGCCCTTAATGTGGTCCTAAAAAGGTTGCAAACATGTCTATTGGTTCTAAAATGGTTGCAAAAAGTGTATTTCTTGGTTCTAAAATGGTTGCAAAAAGGGTCTATTGGTTCTAAAATGCTTGCAAAAAGTGTCTCAATTGGTTCTGAAATGCAGAACGTGTCTATTGGTAATAAAATGCTTGCAAAAGGTGTCTCTATTGGTTCTAATATGCTTGCAAAAAGTGTCTATTGGTTCTAAAATGCTTGCAAATGGTGTCTCTTGGTTCTAAAATGCATGCAAATGGTGTCTCTTGGTTCTAAAATGCTTGCAAATAGTGTCGGTTCTAAAATGCTTGCAGAAAGTGTCTATTGGTTCTAAAATGCTTGCAAAAAGTGTCTATTGGTTCTAAATGGTTGCAAAAAGCGTCTATTGGTTCTAAAGGGTTGCAGAAAGTGTCTATTGGTTCTAAAGGGTTGCAAAAAGCGTCTATTGGTTCTACAGGGTTGCAAAAAGCGTCTATTGGTTCTAAAGGGTCGCAGAAAGCTTCTATTGGTTCTAAAAGGTTGCAGAAAGTGTCTATTGGTTCTAAAAGGTTGCAGAAAGTGTCTATTGGTTCTAAAAGGTTGCAGAAAGTGTCTATTGGTTCTAAAAGGTTGCAGAAAGTGTCTATTTGGTCTAAATGGTTACAGAAAGTGTCTATTGGGTCTAAAATGGTTGCAGAAAGTGTCTCTATTGGGTCTAAAATGGTTGCAGAAGGAGTGTCCCTATTGGGTCTAAAATGCTTGCAGAAGGAGTGTCTCCCTTGGTTCTAAATGCTTGCTGAAAGAGTGTCTCCCTTGGTTCTAAATGCTTGCTGAAAGAGTGTCTCTATTGGTTCTAAAATGCTTGCAAAGAGTGTCTCTATTGGTTCTAAAATGCTTGCAAAAAGTGTCCCTATTGGTTCTAAAATGCTTGCAAAAAGTGTCTCTATTGGTTCTAAAATGCTGCCTGGCCAGAGTGACTGAGCTGCCTGGCCTGAGTGACTTAGCTGCCAGCCCAAGAATCCATTTGGCCCACAATGTCCATACTAGCCCTCTGGAAACCAGTCCCTTTGACCCACAACACACATACTAGTGCTCCAGAAAGCCCCGCCCCCACTGGCCAGCAATATTGGTGGAGAGGTAGAATATTGCATTGGGGGACCAGCCCTCCCATGTGAAGCTGAGACCCAATGGGTCCCACTTAGGCTAGTTTTCTTTAAAATTGTGTTTGTTCTTCCTAAACAGCTGGTCTCTGTGTCCCTGCAACATCTTGTCGATCAAACTCATTTATTCCCCTTTGTATCACTAAATTGCCAAACTTATTATAAATTCTTCATCCATGTCGAAAATTTAAAGTACCATTAAATTTAACATTATGCTATTTTCCCTAATCTCCTGTTGAGTACAGGTGCTCCATCATTTTTAAACTGAAAGTCCTTTCCATTTCACACACTGCTTACCATGAACTAACTTGCTACTTTATGACAATGGTCTTTGACCTGTAATGAAAGCACTGTTTGCATTCCCAGTTGCTGCCTGACCTACGAGAGTCATATTTTATTTTTCATTCAATTTTCAAGCGTCTGTAGATTTTTAACATTCATTCGCTATTTTAGTCAATGGTTTTGATTGGAATTAATGGCTATCCTTATATGAATCTTCTTTTTTTTATTTTACCTACAATTCTTTCATCCAATTCCCCAAGACATTGGCCTCAGCTCACATTAAGTGGTGCCCTTTCTAACTGAAAATATCATTTTTTTCCGCAATCATGATGATAGATCCCCCTGAATTAAAGTTCCTGATTGTTGCCTCTGTGAATCAGGGAAGATTTTTTTTTTAATTTGTTGACCTTAAGACAGTTTGCATATGATTGAATTGATTGATTGAAAGACACAGCGCGGAAACAGGCCGTTCAGTCCACTGTCTGCTCTGACCATTAATCACCCAATCACACTAGTTCTATGTTATCCCACTCTCGCATCCACTCCCTACACACTCAGGGTAAACATACAGAGCCCAATTAACCTTCAAACCCTCACGTCTTTGGGATATGGGAGAAAACTGGAGCACATGGAGGAAATCATTGCGTTCACCGGGAGAAAGTGCAAACTCCACCAGATAACACCCAAGGTCAGGATTAAAAGCAGGTTTCTGGCACTGTGTGGCAGCAACTCTGTCAGCTGTGCCACTTTGGTTCAGCTATGTGCCTGGAAAATCTTACCTTTCATCGCTCTGCATTTTCATTTCAACTCAGGAAATTCCATAGATTCACACCTCCTGGATCCGGTAAAAAGAAACAAAATTAATATGTTTCTCTGTCACACAGTCCACATGTAGAAACGTAGAACTACAGATGCTGGTTCTGCAGCAACTCGGTGGGTCAGCCAGCATCTCTGGAGAACATGGATAAGTGACGTTTCAGGTCGGGGCTGAAGAAGGATTCTGCCCCAAAACGTCATTGCAGTCTGAAGAAAGATCCCAACCCAAAACACCTCCCAAAACACATCACCAAAACAAGTTCTCCAGAGATGCTGCCTGACCTGCTGAGTTACTCCAGCACTTCATGTTGTTTTATCACAGTCTAATGTCGTCTAACTGTGCTCAGAAACAGGGGCACACATCAAACGTTGCTTTATTGCTGCTGTTCATGCATTGAAATGTGAAACCATGCAGAGTTGGAATAGATGTTTTTACTCTGCGTTATCTACCAGGCTCAATTGTTCAGTATCATTTAGCCGTGGGGCCGGGATTATAATGTAGGAGAAATATGCAATCACAGGTCTTACTGACAGTAATTCAGACGTTGTGTACTTGAGTCACTGAATCAAATTAGCTGGATGAATAATGATATCACCTACAGATTTGTGAATCGTGGTTTTGTTAGACTGAATGAATGATGGTTGCACTCTGACAATCGAAATGAACAGAATGGATATTTAGGTGTCGTTTTGAGAAAATCTATAAAGCATGGAAGAATCGCGTAACTGGAGGAATATTGGCCAGTGAGTCAATAATTATTTCAATACCAAAACTGGCTGTTGCAACTTTTGTCTCAGAAACTTTCAATTGATTGTTTTTTTTTCAATATACTGTACTGATAGCATTTGGCCTGAAAAAAAAAAGAGAAGAGTTGCAATCCTTCTGGGACCCATTTTGACACACGCATAGAAGGTGGACAATCACCATCTGAGCAGTCTACCCATAATAGTCAGCTCAATGTGGGACCCCAGGGTTCAGGAATCACCAACAAATCCTTTTACACTTATTGACTGATAAATAAAACTGGATTTATGACTCCATTCGCTTCTTTGATACATTTCGAAACAGTTCTTTAGAGGCAAATCCTTTAAAAAGCCATGACTGTTGGGTTTGCTACTGTTGCTGGCTTCCCTCATACAGCTAGTTCTATGAATGACACAGAGGTTAACGGGAAACTAATCTGTATTAAATATGACTGTATGGCAAACCAAATTCCTCCTATGTTGCAAAACATACTTGGCTAATAAATCACGATTAGGATTATGGTCAGTCTTTCAATGGCAATTTCAATGGCATTAGCAGTGGAAATATTCGAGTCACCAGGAAGATTGAGCTTTATGTTCTATCGAAGGGCATTACCACTGGATTACAATAGCAATTTTAGTGTAAGTTTCTGCTCAGCCACTAAACCGAGCTCTGAAATCAGAGCCTCACAGGCAAGCCAGCCATGAACTCAGTCAAGTTGGCATTTCATAGTAAAACCATATTTACATAAATGTGTTATACAGAGAATCATACCTTTTTTGAGATGTATTCTTAGAATTTGGTCGTGACTACAAAGCACATTAGATTGTTTCCAGCAAGCCAGTGAATATTTTGTTCAAGAACTACTGCTCATTTACTCTGTGCTGCAGTAATCCCATAGGCGTCCCTCTCTGAACAGTCCCTGCTCACTCTGTCCTCGCACGTTCAGTCCGTGTACATTCTGCCTTTACACCCCTGGCCCTTATATGCCTGGCACTCGTATACCAAATACACGTGCAGCAAGCCCTTACACACTGTCCTTGCACAAGAGGCCCTTACACACTCTTGCACACTCCATCCGTGTGCATGCTGTCCTTGCATGCCCAATAATTGCATGCTCTGCCCTTGCACACGAGTTCCTTGCACACTCAGTCTTTGTATTCCAAATTTCCCCAGTTCCCATAAGAAAGAAGAGGCAATAGTGTGCCTCCTTGGTTGTCCTGCCAATTAATTTTGTGAATATTTATTGGACGGCCTCTTTTGGGTTGGTTGAAGATAGCGAAAATGGTCTCCCCTAAGTTGGGTTGCTTGGAATCTTCTGAGGCAATTCCCTTTTAAGTCGCTGTGAAAGCCTACACTATATGTGTAGGGCCGGGCTATTCACAACCAAGCCCCTCAGAGGTGGCAATGCGAAACAGATTGCCACTATCTGGAATCCATAATGTTTACGCATCATACGCATAGAGCATCCAGCATGAAAATCGCATATGTTACACAACCTGCACATTCCCTGCTTTTTGATTACTTTTGGTGCTTCATTGAAATTAGATCACAGAGCTCACATAAAGGTGGCAGCACGTAATCCAATTTCGCAGCATTTACAGAATCACAGAGTCTCGGAACAGAATTGCAAAAGAAGTATAAGCTTATCAAAACCAACGTTTCATTTGAAATACATCTTAAAATTATAACTGTATTACGAACTTGCACTTTTGTTAAATCCAAATAATTGCCGTTTGCAGAATTTCTAATGAGGTTTAAATGAAGGTCATGTTAATATCCGAATGACAAATTCATTGCAATCCCGTATACTTGTCCTGCATATAAATTGTGTGTATTAGCATCTGTGGCATCTGTGTAAAATTATTTCCTTCCGACAAATGGTGTTTTCCAAAAAAACAAAAATATCAAAAGTACACGAAAACATCGCTCTCATTGAAAACAGAAAAGATATTGACTTCAGCAAACAAAGGCGGCTGGATTGTGATGTGACTTAGTCCAGCTGGCTGAATATTGAATTGTGTGGTTAATGCAATTGAGCAAACAAATAGTTTATCGAATTTGGGTCAGATGATGTTCTATAAAATTTCTAGCATCACAGCTGGATGCAAACTCAAACAGCAGAGATGAAAATCAGAAACTAACCCAATGCACCATCCACTGCCAACTCCAAACACTGTGGACTGAGCAGAATATTGATTATTTCAGCTTATTTGCAATCCAAATCACATTATGTCGTTGCAGAAGGCATTCCAAAACATATTCATAAAACTGTAAAATTAGAAACCTTTTAATTTGACAGGGTGATCGGTGCTTTATTAAAATATGCTTTTAATAATAATATTTTACGACTACCTTTAAAAAAATATACCCCCAAGGAGCTTATCTTACTGTGGGTGAACAGGACATAGATTTGTCACTACGGCCTTTGATTGACCGAAAGTGACAGCTGGGGAATTAATCTTCAATCGTCTGACTTGATGGTCTTTAAAAGTAATAGGAAGCTATCAAACCTGCTTCATCATACAAGTTCTTGATTCTCAGTATGATGACTGGAGCAATGGAGGCCTGAATAATTCTTTGTTGTTGCAGTTTTAAAATCTACCCGCATTGATTGCTGGAGGTCCTTCCACAGGCATCAGTGGCCGTGTGGTTTTGATACCAATCACAATCTCATATAGAAGTCTAGACATCATCTGTTCCTTGCTCACTGTAGCCACAGAGAGTAATTAAACTGATAGAAATACATATGCTGTATCAATGGTCTGTCTGCCAAAAACGCCTGTGTCTCCCTCAAGTACCTCAGTGCCTTTTTAATGATTTTACCGAAGCCAATTAACCTACCAAGCTTCTGCAGGTCTGAAGAAGGGTCTCGACCCGAAACGTCGCCTATCTCCTTCGCTCCATAGATGCTGCTGCACCCGCTGAGTTTCTCCAGCATTTTGTGTACCTCAGTGCCTGGTCATGTTTGCCACTAATTTCATCTACAATGAGCTTATCAGACCGTTGATTGTATTCTGGTTTATCCTATTTTAGTCCCACCCTATTGTTTGTCACCGATTTTATCTTCAGTGAGTTTATCAGACTCTTGATTGTATTCTAGTTTATCCCATGTTAGTCCCTATCTATTCCCCATGTACTTCTAAACATGCCAGAAACATCACCTGCCAATTTCCCTCCTCAGATGCTGCCTGACCTGCTGAGCTCCTCCAACATTTTTGGACTAACATGGCCTCACCTAATGTGTAAGAAGGAACTACAGATGCTGGTTTAAACCGAAGGAGGACACAAACAGCTGGAGTAACTAGGCAGGACAGGCTGCATCTCTGGAGAGAAGGAATGGGTGACATATCACATTGAGACCCTTCTTCAGACTGGTTATGGATAAGGGAAACGAGAGATATAGACGGTGATGTAGAGAGATAAAGAACAATGAATGAAAGATATGCAAAAAAGTAATAATGATAAAGGAACAAGGCCATTGTAAGCTGTTTGTAGGGTGAAATTGAGAAGCTGGTGCGACTTGGGTGGGGAGGGATAGAGAGAGGGATGCTGCCTGTTCCGCTGTTACTCCAGCTTTTTGTGTCTATCTATGGTCTCACCTAAGTTGGGTTGCTTGGAATCATCTAAGACAATTCCCTTTAAAGTCACTCTGAAAACCCACACTATATGAGTGGGGAGGGGGCTCTTCACAATCAAGCCCCTCAGAGGTGGCAAGGCTCACACTGAAAACAGATTGACACGATCTGGAATCTAAAATGTTTATGTATCATATACTCATGGCTGGATACAGGAAGGTTACTTGCCCTGGCTGAGGGGTCTAGTATCTGAGGACGCAGTTTCAGAATACGAGGAAAATAATTCAGAACTGAGAGAAAGAGAATCTTTCTTACTCAGAGCTCTGTTGACCTTTGTAATACTAAAATAGTGAAAGGCCTGGTTAGGTTGGATGTGGAGAGGATGTTTCCACTTGTGGGAGAGTCTAGGACCAGAGATCATAGCCTCGGAATTAAAGGATGTTCCTTTCGGAAGGAGATGAGGAGGAACTTCTTTAATCAGAGGGTGGCGAATTTGTAGAATTCATTGCCACAGATGGCTATAGAGGCCAAGTCAATGGATATTCCAAAGGCAGAGATAGATAGGTTCTTGATTAATATAAGTGTCAGGGTTATGAGGAGAAGGCTGGAGAATGGGATTGAGTGGGAAAGGTAGATCGGCCATGATTGAATTCTGCTCCTATTACTTATAAACTTATGAACTCCACCCCTGCAGCCTGCGAAGGGTCATTAATGTGTTCATTCAAAAGCACATCAATAGATTTAGGAGATTAAGGGAAGGAAGGGAATTGGGGATGGAGCTAAAAACTGGCATGGAGGTAGAAGACCAGCCACAAATGGTGGAGCAGTCTCAAAGTGCTGGATGGTCTACTCTGCTTCCTGTTTCTTGTGTTTTTATGTTCTTATTTCGTTTAAATTAATTGGGAGAGAGGGTTAAGGTCTTAGTTACATCTAATTAACAGAGGACATATTTCAAACATAACTTCAATTCTGTCCCCTGAAAAGCACTTAAACACGTTTTTATCTCTTGGAATTGATTTACACCAGTAAAGAATCTGGTCTCTTAATCACCGCAGGGACACAAGCTTCTCTCCTTTAGGATGATCGGTGGGGAGAGGGAGATGGGGGAAATGGAAGTATTGAGTCTGCCATAATTCACCTTGTTCACTGAACTAAAGGGAGATGCTACAGTTTAAATCGGCTCCCACAGCTACGCCCAGAAGATTCGGTTAATTGAAAACACGTTTGGAATAACCTCATAAATTAAAATGTAACGAGAAGTGAATGTCTATTGGAATGTTTGCCTCTTGTATCAAGATTTATACCAAGACCATGGATCCTCAGACAAAGCGCTTTTCTGGTTATATTTTAAGAAAATAAGAACGATTTTAAAACAACTTAAATATTTAGTCAATTTTGGCCCTGGACGTTACTGAAAGTATTTTGCGTATAAAATAATAGCAAGTACATTAGTGGAAGGGCAGGACTCTGCAGGGCTGAAGAGTATGAACCTTCACATTCAATGGATGTCAATTCAATTCTTCACAATTTCAATACCTTTAATGAGATTACACCACCTTAGGCTGTGGGCCGCGGAGCCTTCTCGTTCAAGTTCGTGATCCAACTCACGGAACTACTTGAATTTTTAACATATTGTGCAAAGATATTATATAAATCATATCTGAAACTCATCAAGCCCAAAACCTGCACATTTGTTTAAAAATATGGGGAAAACTTAGTAATTGCACAATTAATGCACGTTTGACATTGTGGTTGGACGCAAATTGACCAATCACGCACTTTGTTTTATGGTCGCTAGGCAGCAAGAATCCTGGGATCATGACCTCCTCCTAATCACATCAAAACAATAAGAAATAAAGGTAATGCTAACCTTGTTGCTCATTTTGTTTTTCAATTGATTTATTATTATATAGTTTTGATGTGAACTGTTAAATAAAAATTATAAATAACAAATGTAGAGCTGGGATCAGGATTAGGGTTAGGGTTAGGGTTATGGTTAGGGTTCGGGGGTCAGGCAGTCAGTCGGTCAGTCTGTCGGTCGGGCTTGTCGGTAGTCCGATGGATGCTGTGGAGGATCGGTCGAGCTGTCGGGCCGCCAGTGAGTGGTGAGAGTGGCCGGGCCGCCGGTGGATGGTGAGAGTGCCCGGGCGACGTGCTCCCCACCATCATCGCCACGATGATCCAGAAGGGCATGCTGAACGAGGTGGACGCGCTGCGGGGCCACACGTACGGAGCCCGCAGCTGGTCCCAAAGCAGCTCCAGCTGTGGGCAACTCTGGAAGGGGGGACGAGTTAGGGTTAGGGTTAGGCATTTTCCTGTCAGTGATCTAAATCTGTGCAAAATTTCATGTCGTTCCGAGACATGGGTCACACAAGTTGATTTCTAGACGCAGTTTTTGATGCTTGGCCCACAGCCTACCTGATGCGCTTCTCATTCCTTGTCCATTTTTGGAATTTCAAAGGAATTGTTCCCTCAGACACTTTTTTATCTGACCTTTCATTTCCACCAACATTTCTCCTTTCAATGGTACCTACCCATGCAACTACTGAGGGGAGGGATAGTGGTGCAATGGTGGAGTCCTGAACTGCCATCTACCTCATTGGTGACCCTTGGACTATCATTGATCGGACTTTGCTGGCTTTACATAGAAACATAGAAACATAGAAACATAGAAAATAGGTGCAGGAGTAGGCCATTCGGCCTTTCAAGCCTGCACTGCCATCCAATATGATCATGGCTGATCATCCAACTCAGTATCCTGTACCTGCCTTCTCTCCATACCCCCTGATCCCTTTAGCCACAAGGGCCACATCTAACTCCCTCATAAATATAGCCAATGAACTGGCCTCAACTACCTGAACTGGCCTCAACTACCTGAACTGGCCTCAACTACCTTGCACTAAACGTTATTCCCTTATCATGTATCTATACACAGTGAATGGCTCAATAGTAAGCATTTATTGTCTTTCAGCTGACTTGTTGGCATGCAAGAAAAGCTTTACACTGTACATGTGTCAATAAAGTAAACTGAAATGGGTTGCTGCCTTACAGAGCCAGAGACCCACGTTCGATGCTGACTATAGGTGCTGTCTGTAAGAAATTTGTACTTTCTCCCTGACACCTGCGTGGTTTTCTCTGGGTGCTCCAGTTTTCTTGGTCTCGACCCGAAACGTCTCCCATTCATTCGCTCCCGAGATGTTGCCTAACCCGCTGAGTTACTCCAGCATTTTGTGTCTACCTTCGATTTAAACCAGCATCTGCAGTTCTTTCTTACACATTCATTCCAGTAAATCTTTATACCTCCTCCAAATGATTCAATGCCCTGCCATGGCCATTATCCCAATTAGCTTGTTCAATCCAAGGATGAAACAAGCAACTGCAGATGCTGGTTAGTAAACAAAAGGACACAAAGTGCTGGGGTTAATTGGCAGGTCTGGAAAACATGGATAGGGGACTTTTCGGGTCGAGACCCTACTTTGGATCCTGAGTCTGAAGAAGGGTCTCGACCCGAAACATTGCCTATCCATGTTCTCCAGATAAGTTGCCCGACCTGCCGAGTTACTCTAGCATTTTGTGTCCTTTTGTTTAATCCAAGGAAGTCACTTTGGGGCTACATTGAGGCTATAACATTAGTTACACTTTCACAGTGGTAATTCATGCAGAATGTCCCTACTTCATCAATAGTTTGCTTCGCTGTTCCTTTCCTTAAGTCCAGCTGTTTTATGGGAATTCAGAGTAACTTCCTTGAAAATGACATCCATACAAAATATGCAGTATGCTGCCTCAGTTAATGTTGTTTTTTCAGTCTGTGCATCAGAAATAACAGCACTAAATCAGAAAAGGAAATGAAAACAAAACTTCATTGTCTTGTAGAAGGTCGTTTCAGGAGAACTAAGTAGATAAATCAGAAAATAATACACAGCATAGAAGAAATGTGTGGAAACTATTTCTGAGTTCTGGTTGATGAACATAATTGGTGGTGCATAAAATCCCCCCCCCCCCCCCCCACCCTCACTTAACTCCCAACAATACCCGGCAACCAGGACAGAAAATCTTTTCACGGTCTTTCTGTAATGTGTAAAAAGGCATCTCTTTCCGAGACTAATTGAATTAGTCCACCTATCTGCATTGTCCACATATTCCTACAAATTGGTTTTCTCTCTCAAGTATCGATTCACTTTCTTTTTGAAGGCAACAACAGAATTCATATCTCCATTCTATCAGGCTTTGGATTCTAAATCATAATAGTTCAGAGCATAAGAAAGCTTTGCCATATATCATCTCTGGAAAACAGTTGTTTTTTATAATGTAACTAGACTAAATGCAGACCCGTTGTGGTCTGCTCCCCCAACACAATATTCCACCACTCACCCGTTCCCCCGACGCAACCCATTCCCCCAACGCAATATTCCACCACTCACGCATAACCTCCAACTGCGCAGGCGCGGCTCATTTCCCCTCATCCCCCAGCACTCGCCCCCCTCCCCTTCACCCTCCCTCTCCTTTCCCCTACCCTCAGTCACAACCATCAGGCTGTTAAACACTACAACCTCCAAATAAGCTCTGAAACAACTTAGATTTGGGGGGGGGGGGGGGGGGTCTTGACCCATTCCTTTTCTCCAGAGATGCTGCCTGTCCCGCTGAGTTACTCCAGCTTTGCTGTTAGTCTTACGTGAAAGAGTGCAGGCAGTGAGGGGGTGGGGACGGATGACGACTGGAAGCAAGGGTCAGGTCTGCTGCTCTCCAGGCCGCGGAGCCACTGCCACTTCCAGTCTCCGCCAGCATTGCTGGCCGGCTCCCCGGCCTCTGGCTCAGGCTCCTCGGTACTAGGACCACCCGACGGGGCCCTGGCGCTGAGCTGCGGCTCTGGCTCCAACTCCATGCCTGTGTTGTCGCACTCGGGCTCGGTGGCCGCTGGCGGTCCGCCGCTCTCCAACTCGGTGGCTATCCGTGCCGAGATCCAGCGCTTCCACGCCATCTAGAAGCTCAGATCAGCGCCAGGGCACCGACCAGCAGCCCCGGCGTAGACTGGAAGTTCATGACCTTGGGTCGGGGGTGAGAGGCCGGGTGTGAGGGGTCAGGGGTCGAGTCAGGCATGGCCCACCAAGTCCATGCCGACCAACGATCACCTGTACTCTATAATTCTATGTTATTCCAGTTTCACATCCGATACACTAGTGGCTATTTACAGCTAATTAACCTTCAAACGTGCGCGTCTTTGGCGTATGGGAGAAAACCGGATCACTCAGAGTAAACCCGCGCAGTCACAGTGAGAATGTACAAACACTGTACAGACAGTGAGAACGTACAAACGCAGACAAGCACCCGTAGTCAGAACCTGGGTCTCTGGAGCTTTAAGGCAGCAACTCTACCGCTGCACCACTAGACCACTATAGGATCTTTGCTTGCAACAGCAGCCGCACAACTGGTTTGTAAATACAGTACTCAACAGATACTGTAATCAACAAACAAACAACTATCAGCTATTGTCAGCAACTCTACTGCTGCGCCACCAAGCAGCCCGTACTGAGGTACAGTGAAAAGCTTTTTGTTGCCTGCTAACCTGTCAGCTGCAAGACAATACATGATTACAATCGAGCCATTTACAGTGTATAGTTAAATGATAAGTGAATCACGTTTCGCGCAAGGTAAAGCCAGTAAAGACCGATTAAAGATAGTCCAAGGGTCACCAATGAGGTAGATAGTAGTTCAGGACTGCTCTGTAGTTGTGGTAGGATGATTCAGTTGCCTGATAACAACTGGGAAGAAACTGTCCCAGAATCTGGAGGTGTGCGTGTTCACACTTCCATATCTTTTGCCCGATGCGAGAGGGGAGAAGAGGGAGAGGTTAGGGTACGAGGGATAGGCATGACGGGAATGCATGATTGCAGGTGTCGTGTCGGATGTAGTGGTTTGATTTCACTGGAATTGAAAAAAAATCTGCACCCTGAAATGGCCTCATCCAAAATGAACCAACATCGCGGTGGAAAGGATATAAAGGAAAGTAGATAAGATTTTAAATTAATAAGATAGTGAAAACAATACAACACTGAAGATAAAAAAGTATGAGAGGAGGGTGAAGCTAAAGAATAAAAATAATACTAGTTATCAGGAAACAGAAAGATTAATAGAACATAAAAAAAATAAAGGTCAAATAAAGTGACTGGAACAACTAATAAATACAAAGTGATGTGTACTGCTTGCAAAATGAGTGGAACTGGAGATAATTCACAGTGTGGAGTAAATACGGTAGAATTAACTAAAACATTTTCGATGAAAATTATTTTGTTTTCGGATTAACAAAAAACAGAATTGACCTAAAATGTTTCATGATATACAGTGGAAATGATGGCAAAAAAGAAAGGAGTCAAATAACTGGACTAATTAGAGATTACATGGATGTAGTAGGAAAAAAAGAGACAGTGTTAACATCGAGAAACAGGCAAAATCCACGAGAATAGAAATGAAAGATAGCAATGATCACAATTGGAGTAAATTGTCCACAGTCCATAGGTAATCCAATATATATAAATGTCCCTCAGTTATCTCTCCCACTTCCAACTCCCATGTTGTCAAGTTGGAAAGGGTAAAGAAAAGATTCACGAGGATGTTGCCAGGATTCGAAGGTCTGAGCCATTGGGAGAGATTGAGCAGGCTGGGACTCCTTGGAGTGCAGGAGAATGAGTGCAGGAGAATCTTATAGAGGCGTGTAAAATCATGAGAGAAATAGAGCTTTCGCCACAGAGTAGGAGAACCAGAGGGCATAGGTTTAAGGCGAAGGGTGAAAGATATATTGGATTCTGAGGGACAACTTTTTCACACCAAGGGTGGTGGATGTATGGAACGAGCTGCCAGAGGATGTAGTTGAGGCAGTGTTTAAGAAACAATTAGACAGGTAAATGGATATGACAGGTTTGGGGGGATATGGGCCAGAAGCAGGCAGGTGGAACTAGTGTAGAGGGGCATGTTGGTCGGTGTGGGCAAGTTGGGTCAACTTCCATGCTGTATCACCATCCTATTTATTTACATATGGATGTAGATCAGAAATTATATCCTAAATGATGCGTAGGAGGACAGAGACAAGCAAAGAAACAGAAGAATGAAACTAAGGGAAGTTTTACCCTCTCTATGTTGGATATTATTAACAATTACCACATTAAATACCCTTTCATTCCCTTTGATCTCTGCCACTGCTATCACAATCAAGAGAATATGATCTTACCAATTTCCTTTTCATCATTTTAAAGATTCTCCCTAGTCTTCAAGATAAATTATTACTTGCGTTTGTGACTAACTGGTTGTTGCAAAGCCCTTGAAGCCATTGTTAACTCCTTAAACCCATGGTACATATTTTTCTGTGAGATTTATAAACTCTAAAGAAGCTTTGAAGTACCAAATACTACCTGAATCAAAGGGAGAAAAAGATGGAGTGGATACTGGAAATATTTAGTGAAGAAAACAGATAATGCTGGAATAAATCAATAGATCAATTCAGTTCAGTTTAGTTTAGTTTATTGTCAGGTGTACTGAGGTACAGTGAAAAGGCTTTGTTGTATGCTAATCAGTCAGCGGATAGAGAATACATGATAACAATCGAGCCATTTACGGTGTATAGATACATGATAAGGGAATAACGTTTAGCGCAAGGTAAAGCCAGTAAAGTCCGATCAAACATAGTCCGAGGGTCACCAATAAGATCAGGCCACATCTGTGGAGAAATAGAATTAATATTCTTGGCCATTGATCTTTCATCAGAACTAAGACGCAGAGCTGATGAAAAGTCATTGACATATAATGTTATGTTTTTGTTCTTTGCACAGATGTTGCCTGATCTATTCCATATTTCTATTCATGTTTCTGTAAAGATGAATCAGTAATGAAAGTGAAAATAGTTGATCTTATAAAGTAGCTCAGGAAAGAATCTTTACTGCGAACCAACAGTTGATCCTCTCGAAACACTGATGATGCACCACTAGATGCAGTCCCCAAATTAGTGCTCTTTGGTCATCAGTTCTGCAAATGAAAGCATGTTATTTGCGCGCCCCTCGGGTGACCAAAAGAACTTTAACATTAATCAGAATGGAAAATAGAAGGCAGTTTTTTCCACAATAAGGAATGAAATATGGACATGTTTAACTGAGTCATGGAGTGGTCCCAACGTGGAACAGAGCCCATCCATTCCGTTCACAGATAGAAGGGTCACGACCCGAAACATCACCCATTCCTTCTCTTCTCGCTGAGATACTACAACTTTTTGTGTCTGTCTTCGCTGCCTGACCTGTTGAGTTACTCCAGCACACTGTGTTCTACTCAAGACTCCAGCATCTGAAGTTCCTTGTGTCTTTGTTGACAGATTCATGGTGGATGCTTCAAAGTAGTGTTTCAATCAGGGCATGCAATGCTTGGATTGTCAGCTCTGCCTGTGCTCAATCTGTTAACAAGATTCCCAAATAAGGACGACAGCTGAAGGTTATTTCACCAGAAAATGTGAGCCTGTTCTGTCATCTCTTAGAAATGCTAATAACACTGATGTTGTTTGAAATAACATTTGTCTACTCTTAAGTATGTTATTAAGCCTAAAACAGTTAAGAACTAGCTCCATCAAGACACCTTTGGATGATAATAACTGAACATTGAGGAGAATGAAGAAATTTCCCTCAGGTGATGATTCATTGACCCAGGAATAGTAAGTAATGAAATCAACCACTAATTTACAAGCGCAGGCAGAGGTAGGATTATGGTTGTGCTTCAGATGGGTTTATATCAATTAATTGTTATGCGCTTGTTTATTTCTTATTAAGAAGAGGGTATTAATCTTTTTTTTTTTAAGACACAAAGTGCTAGAGTAACTCAGCAGGGCAGGCAGTATCCCTGGAGAACACGATCACCGATGTTTCAGGTCGGAAGATTGATTGCATCTTTTAAAGTCTTTTACTTGTAGAACATAGAACCTAGAACAGTATAGCGCAGGAACAGGCTATTCAGCCCGCAATGTCAGTGCTGAACAATGCCAAGGTAAAATAATCTGATCCGCCTGCAGTTGATCCATATCCCTCCATCCCATGCATATCTATGTGCCAATCTCAAAGCCTCCGAATGCCACCATCGCTTCAGCCTCCATCAGCCCCGGCCGAGCGCTCCACACGTCCACAACCTTCTCTGTAAAACAAAACACCACATGTATATCTTTAAACTTTGCCCCTCTGACCTGGGGAAAAGGATCTGACTGTATACCCTCATAATACCTCTCATCATTTTATATACTTCTATTAGGTCTCCCCTCAACATCCAGCGTTCTAGAGAATATTTGTCCATCCTCCCCTTGTAACTAATTACTCCCAATCCAAGCGGTGTTCTGGTAAAAGTCTTCTGCACCCTCTCCAAAGCCTACACATCCTTCCCGTAATGAGGCGACCAGAACTGCAAACAATACTCCAAATGCAGCGTAACCAGAGAGCTGCATTATGACTTTAGTTTAGTTTAGTTTAGACATACAGATACAGAAACAGGCCCTTCGGCCCACCGGGTCCGTGCCAACCAGCGATCCCCAACACTATCCTACACCTACTAGGGCCATTTTTTATATTTACCAAGCCAATTAATCTCCAAACCTGGGGGGAGAGATGGAGGGGGGAGAGGAGAGGAGCCAGGCAAGCGAGAGGAGCCAGGCAAGCGAGCGGGCTGCGAAAAGTGGAGAGAGCCCGGGGGGAGAGAGAGAGAGAGAGAGAGAGAGAGAGAGAGAGAGAGAGAGAAAGAGCTCTAGTACAGGACCCGACTCAAGTACAAATCTCTCGGCAACTCTCAGGAGTTCTTGGGAAACCTGAGCCGAGGTGCTAGCGTGCGTTGTGCATTGTGTGTCGACCTTGGAAGTGCTCGGAAGGTCTCGGGTATTGTCGGGAAACCCGAGCCGAGGTGCTAGCGTTCGTCGTGTGTCGACTTCGGAAGTGCTTGGATGCTCTCGGGAGCGCCATCGGAAGCCCTTGGGATCTGCAGAACAGAGCCCACTTGCTTGTTCTTTCTGTGTCTTTTGAAGAACCGGGGGGGGGGGGGGGGGGGGTTAACTTAACTCGCAGTGCATGCAAAAACAGTGCCCAGCAGGCTGCGCTTTGAAAACTGTACGCAGCTGGCCACGAGGAGCAGAGTCATTGTGATGTCATCAGATTTGTGAACAATTTGAAGAAATAACTCAAGAAATAATTAATCAAATTCAGATTATGTGCTTTTTTCGAGATCATGAGGTAAATCTCTACCGGAATATGTAAACATTTCACCGTTAGCACGTCGGATTTTCAAGGAGATGTGAATCACAGACAAACGCATAAATAAACACACAAATCCACACACAAATACATCCACATCCAAGATCAGAGTTTTATAAGTATAAAGATAATTTACAATCATTTCATGCCTTTCATATCCTCAGGACATCTCTAATGTTTTCCTGTCCATCTACATAGCATTGTCTTGTCCAGTCGAAAATTAGTTATTGGCAAGACCACATTCAAGCGAATATTACATATCTGAAGAAGGGTTTCGACCCAAAACTTCACCTATTCCTTCGCTCCGCAGATGCTGACTCACCCGCTGAGTTTCTCCAGCATTTTTGTCTACATTCGATTTTTCTAGCATCTGCAGTTCTTTCTTAAAAGTTACAAATTAATTGATTTATTCATGTGATTGAGACATAATTGCTGGCAAAGATAACTTTCCTGCTCTATAAGGACATGTTTAAAAAATATATTATCTGAGTAGGCATACAGAGCTTAATTAATATTCTATTCACAAGGTAGCACTTCTAACACTATCTTTCTCTCTTACTACTACTATAGAATGTTCACTGGTCAATAAAATAAATCTATCTATCTATCTATCTATCTATCTATCTATCTATCTATCTATCTATCTATCTATATCTATCTATCTATCTATCTTCTATCTATCTAATCTATCTATCTATCTCTATCTATATCTATCTATCTATCTATCTATCTATCTATCTATCTATCTATCTATCTATCTATCTATCTATCTATCTATCTATCTATCTATCTATCTATCTATCTATCTATTATCTATCTATCTATCTATCTATCTAATCTATCTATCTATCTCTATCTATCTATCTATCTATCTATCTATCTATCTATCTACTATCAATATCTATATCTATCTATCTATCTATCTGATCTATCTATCTATCTATCTATCTATCTATATCTATCTATCTATCTATCTACTATCTATCTATCTATTATCTATATATCTATCTATCTATCTATCTATCTATCTATCTATCTATCTATCTATCTATCTATCTATCTATCTATCTCTATCTATCTATCTATCTATCTATCTATCTATCTATCTATCTATCTATCTATCTCTATCTATCTATCTATCTCTCTCTCTCACTCTATCTATCTATCTATCTATCTATCTATCTATCTATCTATCTATCTATCTATCTATCTATCTATCTATCTATCTATCTATCTATCTATCTATCTTATCTATCTATCTATCTATCTATCTATCTATCTATCTATCTATCTATCTATCTATCTATCTATCTATCTATCTATCTATCTATCTAGTCTATTATCTCTATCTATCTATCTATCTATCTATCTATCTATCTATCTATCTAATCTATCTATCTAGCCTCTATCTATCTATCTATCTATCTATCTCTATCTATCTATCTATCTATCTATCTATCTATCTATCTATCTATCTATCTATCTATCTATCTATCTATCATCTATATATCTATCTAGAGTGCCTTAGTGTTGGCTATGGCTCAGTAGAAAATCCAGTCACTTATCAAATATTGATGTGTGGCTCTGAGAAATAGCTCTTTGGTAATTATTAGGTGAAATATGAAATCACAATGATTCTGGCTGAGGCCATTTCTTCAATTGATTTTACAGCTCTTTGTATTGGTTACCAGGACTTGTAAAAGGCTTGTTCCTCTTTATGCTTCATCTTTCAGATTTATGATGTCCCTTATCTCCACAGACATCCATTCATCCACCAGCAACTAGAACTCTTGCTCCTTTGGTGTAACTTGGTTTACACATCACAGCTTTACTGTCTATTGATCAATTCATAGATTTGCCCAGTTTATGATGGACAAGTTTATGTTTTGAAACATGAAAGTCAGCCTTACCAAAACAAGAATCTTCAGAACTGTTTTGAAATCCTCCTTTTAAACTGTACATTGAGTTCAATCATACTGTAATTCCCATTAAATTAATATTCTTTCAACATTATACTGTTAGCCTCATTTATCTCATTACCAACAAATATAGAATATTTCTTCGGTTTCTCTGAAATATATTCTTCAAGGGAAATATTATAAATTCATTATTTTTCATACATAATCCAGTTTGATTATTCCAATCTGTATGAAAGTTCAAATCCTACATTTAAGGAATTTTGCTTTGCTATGTCTTTATCAGATTTGCTGCATTTATTCATTCTACCAATTCACAGTGGCACAGGGACTTAGGGAAAATGTCAGCCAGAAAATGCTTTACATTTCTTAATTCTGCTCCTCAAGTCTTCAATGCCAGTTTACCTCATATCCACATTCATGAATAGTTTGATTTAATCTTTAAACCACAATGATTCTGGCTTTCTCACTCTCTGGCTTTCTCACTCTCTCGGCTCAAAAGGCCGAATGGCCTACTCCTGCTCCTATTTTCTATGTTTCAATCAATGCCTATTACTCCTCCTTTGCCACTTTCCCCATCTTTCCTGCAGGTCTTATAAACTGCCTTTTAGCTGCAAAGGAAAACTAAAGCCTAAACATAGGTAGGTTGATATTACATTAAGAGATCGTGGTTCTCCCTTATAATGTTGTTATCAGTAGCTTCATATGTTTGCAGCTCTCTTATATTATTGTTACTTGCAAACTTTCATTATTAACAGTTTGCTGGTAGAGCTGCTATCCCACAATGCCAGAGACCCAGGTTTGATCCTGACCTCGGGTGTTGGCTGAGTGGAGTTTGCACGTTCTCGCATGGGTTTCCACTGGGTTCTCCGAATTCCTCCCATATCCCAAAGACTTGTGAGTTTGTAGGTTAAATAAGATTTGCCCATAGTGTGTAGGGAGTGGATAAGAAAGTGAGATAATATAGAACTAGTGTGAACAGGTGATCTATGGCTGCTGGGGGTCGAAGGGTCTGTTTCCATGTCCATTGGCCGAAGGGTCTGTTTCCATGCTGTATTTCTAAAGTAAACAAAGTTTGGTTCTTCTTGATGCTCTGTGTGTAAGTAAGGGAGCAAGCAATACTCAGTTCTAACCCCATTTAGAAAAAAACAGACATTACTCTGATAGTGTTGATAGAATGTGTAGAATTACCAGGCAGCATAAATAAGAATGGCTGCGTTTTACAAATTTGCAATAACATTTCTAAACAGAATGGTGGCAACATCTCTGGACAGACTAGTTTAGGATGTAGACTCTAAAATCCAGTTTAATTCTAAACTGCCATGGGAAGAGATTACCACGTAGACAAAGGTAAAGATTCAAGGACGTGCTCAAAACCTCTGTAAAAATGCAACATTCCTCATTAATTCTGACAGGACAACTCAAAATGGAAAAGGAGCATCCAGGATGGTGTTGAGAACCTCAAGTCTGTGCTCTGGGACCAAAAAGCCTAACATACATGACAGAGGGAGCACACCATCTCACACATTGTGCATTCACCTGCCTTGTTAGGCACTTGCTGCTCTGACTGGGGAAGAGACTGCAGTTCCCACAATAGCCACATCGGTCACATCGGTGATTAAAGAACTTAAAGAGTGAGAACAGATCATCCACAATCTCAATGATCTGCCTTAGCAGCTTTCTGAAGCTAAAATAATATGAGCACATTACAAAAATGTGCTCAAGATGAAATGGCAGAAATGGTATATAGTGAAAAGTTTGAGAGAAGCAATAGTCTGTTATAATGTATGCGAGGCTATTAATAAGAAGCAATTAATATTTATTGGGAGCATTTGGATGTTCTTTTCAGGGCTAATGGTATTGTGGAGGCTATGGGAAATAATATTAAAGAACAAACTGTTGTCGCTGTGAATTTAAAAAATAGAGATGGGTTCTGATATTTGCAAATTGATTGGCAACAGAAATCTCATTTGACGAAATGATTGCAAAGCTAAAAGCACTAATACACTCCAAAATAATTCAGAGTTATTGTTTTGTACTGGTGACAAGATACCCGCGGGGATCATTATGACGGATAGACACAAAATGCTGGAATAATTATGCAGGTCGGGCAGCATCCATGGAGAACATGAATAGGTGACGTTTCAGGTCGAGACCACCAGGCTGAAACCCTCAAGTCGATTCACAGGCTGGGACTATTGTGAATTCCATTACCCATTTGAGCTAATTAGGAAGATGATGTAATTTTGGTATATTGTTTGTTTTATGGAAACTTTGATGAGGGCAATATGGTAGACGTTGCCTACCAAATGGTGCATCACAGTAAGTGGTGCTAGTTCCATTGTTGCTCATTATTTCCATCAATGATTTGGATGTGGTGTAGGTGGCATTATAAGCAAGTTTGAGGATGACACAAAAATTGGAGGTGTAGTGGACAGTGAAGAACTTATCTAAGATTACAATAGGATCTTGATCAACAGTGTCAAAGGACTGCGGAACTGCAGATGGTGTTTAATTCAGATGAATGAGAGGTTGAGTTTGAATTTAGGTTATTGTACCACTCCTGAGCTACTATCTATAGCGTTGTTACAAAACCTACCATCAGCGGCATTGTAGATCTGCCACTGCCCGTGCGTGCGATTACGGAGGCTTTGGGGGTGGGGCGGGATTAAAATGCAGGTTTGTATTGGTTGTCGGAGAGGGATTTCCTCGGGCTGCTACCTGATGAAGAAAAATCGTTCAAGCTTCCCTTCCTGCGTTTTTTTTTTAATTTGCTGGATGATTTAATCACTGCATTGAAGTTAAACGCGACTTCTAATGTCTTCAACACCTTCAACATAACGGATCGCAATATCAGGACAAAACAAAAGGTATGTCATTCATTTAACATATTATCTTACTTTTTGGTGTGGCTGCATTTTAATCTTATGATGCAAAAGATGGCCCCCATACGAATCGGCCATGTCTTGCCTGCTGATGGGGCTTAAAATTTATGGCAACGGCAACATTCCAATCGATCACATTCTAGAAACATCCACTCTCAAGATAATCAAATTCATTATTTTTTTGCACAATCATGTCATAAGAACATCTAACTCATCTATATTTTGTGCTATTGTCTATCCATGATCAATATTTTCATGCTAAATATCCACAGTACAGTTTTAGTCAGATGTATTGTGCAAAACATTATGATTTTGATTTTCTTGAGAGTGGATGTTTCTGGATTAATTTATGGGAATTAAACATTTAATTCCTTCCATTTGGCATATAAATTCATGACAAAGTGAGATTTAAAAATCATGTTATATTGTGAACTCTTGTGTGAATGGGATCAGTTTGTTACTTGCTATTTGGATACTTAGGCTATTAAAAAAAATAGCCATTTCTTAATAGATGTTTAGATCTAGTAATTGAATTTAGATGAATTGATTAGATGAATCATTGATTTGATGAAACTGATGAAAATGATTTTTTGTTGGGTATTTACTATTTGTTTTCGAGTTTAACATCATTTTTACCTTTTTTTCTAAAACTGCAAATAATAGCAGCAAGAAATTTCTGTTCTTGCTGTTCAGTGTTTTTTTTTCCCTTTACATTTTAAACAGATGTCTCTGAAGAAGAAATGCAAAATTGTCAATCCAAATGCCCAGCAAAAGAGACTGATTTAGACTTCATTCGCAGAGATTATCCAAATTTGGACCACTCCAAATGTGATGATCTACAGGACATTCTTAATGGGAAAGTAGTGGGCAGAAAGGCATGTCATACGTGGTTTGAAGAGCAAAAAGATGTAGTTTACAATGTCAAAATTGAAAGGTTGAGGAAAAACAAGGTGTACAGAGTTGCTTATTGGTTACAATCTGTAAAGTATGATGATGCTACTGATTATGATATGCCAATGTACCTGCTAGCAACTGATCTTCTCCATAAAGACTTGGTCCTTTGCTAGAAATTGTAATTTCCTTACCTGCCTGTTATGGACTTACAGCATATAATACAATAATATTAAAGTTCTGATCTTGAGAATATCACATTTTTGAATTTTCAGTCTGGGTGTTTATGACTATTTCCGTCACAATGGTCAATTTTGTAATTAGCTACAATTAGGTAACTAACTAATAGTATGCTTTAATTTCAGGTCATCAGAGTAAGGTGTTTCATATTTGTTTCAGAAATGCTTCAATCTACAATAACTGAAAATTTCATTCAGTTCTCTTAATTTTTATGAAAGTTTGACTGTCCTCGATCACAGCTTTTGTGTTAAGTCAATGGAAAAGCAATAGGGAACAAGATGCTAATTTCCAAGTATGAAAATGACCATAACTTTTTTTATACTGAAGATATGAAAGTGAATTAGGTGTCAAATTAAAGTTATTTTTATGCTTTATCTGATGGGATAAATTACAGGCTTGATTTTTAAAATCTCAAAATTTTGTAACATTCCTACTATCTATTTCATTGGAGACTTTTGGACTATCTTGCATTTTGGTAGGACAAACCAGGACGTGTGGAGTGTTGTACCGTGATTCTTACCGAGCAGTGTCCTTATGGCCTCTGCTCGTGAGGTGTTTTGGTCCTTGATGTCCCCACTGCACGTTTGCAGAGAAGCTGAACTCACAAGGAATGCCTTCCCATGCAGGGTACACAAAAGGCTGGAGAAACTCAGCGGGTGCAGCAGCATCTAAGGAGCGAAGGAGATAGGCGACGTTTCGGGTCGAGACCCTTCTTCAGACCCCCTTCCCATGCAGGTTTCCCTCCTAAATCTTAGCCTGAATGGAAAAGACGACAAACTTTCAGTAAACTTGTCATCATCTTACTTCTGAAAGACTTAAAGTTCCTGTGGGGATGAAGGGGTAATACAGTCTACAGTTGTTATTACAGACCTTTATAAAATGGATTTTGTTTTTTTAGCGGACTGAGGCGTCCATTCATGGTGGCAGTTGGCGCGCAGTGGAAGGGCAGTGGGGCGAGAATGAGCAGTAAAACCCTCATGAAGAATGTTGCATTGGGCACGGGTTTGCTGCAACAAAGTAAGGCCCCGGTGCGTTGGATGCAGTGGCAGCGTCTATGAAGCTGGCGTGAGTACCGGGCCCATCCCTGACGCACCACGTGTGGGGCCAGGGGCCTGTGAATTCCCCCTGGTTTAACCCCTCCCTCCAGAACCGCATTTCTTCTGGGTTAAACAAGTTAATATTTATCTCCCTTACCCAGGTATAGCGGACAATCGGCAATAACGTACACCAAACCCCCCCCCTCTCCCCCCATGGTCCATTATAACGAGGGTTTACTATATATTGATGGTGCTAAGGAGAGGGGTGGAGTGGGGAAAATGATATGCGTGGAGGTATGGGTGGAGTAACGACTTGTATGATTAACAGTTTGTATGAGTGTAGTTATATTAGTGTCAGCATAATTATTGGTGCTGCAATCTGGTTGCTATGGGGATTTAAGGCTGCAAGCCCTTCTGTGATTGCTGGACAACAGTGTATTCAATAAAGCCTGGTTTGGATCAGCGTAGGTCTTGTTTTAACATTTTATTTATAGATGTAATTCACACCAAATGTTGTTGCAAATCTCTTTTGATCAATTGTGCAATCTTTTTTACTGGAGCCTATTTGGCGTTGAACACTGATGTTTTATCAGTCTAAAAATAAATGAAATCCAATTCTTATGCTAAGAATTATTCCAAATTTAATAAAGGTGCTTGCCTGCTGAAAATGAATAGATTAATGGCTACATTAAAATACTATGTATTTAATTCAACTTAGGTATCCTTTTATATCAAACAACTGATAGCTCTCCACTGAATAAAGTTATTCAGTTTTCACGTGTTAAAATTGATAAATAGGCAAATTTGGAAATAATATTACGTTGCTTCAGAAAGTCAGTTATGAAAAGCTTTTATAAGATTAAGTAGAAGAGCAGTTTATTAAAACAGAACAATCTTTTTCGTTGGTGAATGTTTATTTAAAGGATGTGAACACAGGTTATAGCACTCTTTTGAACCAAGGGTGCCATCTATTGGAAAATGGCAGCACATCAGTTACAACAGGGAGCACAACACAACGTGCTGGAGTACCTCAGTGAATTCAGGCACCATCTGTGGAGGGTAGACACAAAAAGCTTGAGTTACACAGCGGGTCAGACGGCATCTCTGGGGAAAAGGAATAGGTGGCGTTTTGGATCAGACTGAGAGTCAAGGTAAAGGGAAACGAGAGACATGGACGGTCTTGTTGAGAGATATGGAAAAAATAAATGAAAGATACGCAAAACGTTTCATTCATTTGTTCAATAACTAAATATATATCACCGTCTTTTCCTCTTGTTTCCCTTTCTCCTAACTCACTCTGAAGAAGTTCCTTTTCTCCAAAGATGCTGACCCGAAACGTCACCCATTCCTTCTCTACAGCTTTTTGTGTCTATCTTCGGTTTAAAGCCGCATCTGCAGTTCCTTCCTACACCCAGCATATGTGGAGGGAGTAGCCAGACGTTGTAAAGTCTCGGCCTGAAACGTCGTCTGCCCATCTCCTCCATTGACGCTGCCTGACCCACTGAGTTACTCCAGCATTTTGTGTTCTATTCAAGATTCCACTATCTGCAGTTCCTTGTGTCTCCACAATAATGAGCTTATTGTTCTACGGTACGACAGCTGCAATGAATCACAGTGTACCAAATGCCCAAAAGTGGGCGTTTCAATGCCAGCATGTGGAGTTGGGGACTCCAGCCTGCGAATGCGGAGCAGAACATCAGACAGCCAACCATGTCATCTCTGGATTCCCACTTTACCACCCACCAAATGGAGCTCAGGGCCTGGCAGACATTGACGCAGAGACAACAACCTGGCTGCTCAACACCCAGCGTGAGATCTAACTATTCCTTTGGTTTATGTTTCATTCGTAAGAAGAAAAGTCCAAATGTATATTAGGCTCTTCAAAATGAGCCAAAATTTCTATTAGCTTGTCAGCTTAATCGTGAATTATTCTATAAATACAGGGTGCCTCTGCGTGTCACATGATTCTGTGGTCTTCCTCGTGAGGGAAAGTGTGTTATCTTCTTTATCTTTGCCTTCGCTGTCTTTATCCATCCTTTCAAAAGAACCAAGGTTTTAAACAAAATAGTATCATTTAAATGGGACTAAAAGTAGGTGTGAGTACATATCAACTGAATGGGGTAACTTTGGAGTGGAAGATATACTGATTCCCTGGTGATAAGGAGCCTTAAAGGGTTAAATTACAAAAATGTTTCAGAAAGTGGTTAGATTTCCTGCCCGAGCATATAAAACTGTGAGCTAATATAATAGAAATATTTAAGATGATTAAACAAAGGTAGGATAGAGAGAATGATATTGTATGACCTGATAGGAAGGTAGCATATAAGATCAAGCTTGGTCAGGTGTGACACCCCTTGCAACTATTCATGAAAGAGATAATGGAAATCTGAAGCTCTTCCTCAAATAAGCTCCTGAAACTAACCCAATTCAAAATGTCAAATCTAAACTTTATAGATTTTTGTGTGGCAAGAGTATTAAAGATTATGGGTGAGTAGAGATAAGCCATAATCTACCTGAAACATGGATGGGCTCAAGTGGATAAATGTTCATTGCATATTTTCATTCCACTCACAGCACCTTTACTAGTTTGATCTAGTGACTTCCCTACTATTTTTGAAGACTACCTTGCCACCTCTGGCTAAGTGCAAAGTCACGAGTCAAGAGTGTTTTATTGTAATATGTCCTGAAACTGAACAATTACATTTTTACTTGTAGCAGCACAACAGACATGTTAAACACATTATTCTGTAAAACCCATAATAAACAATTTAAAAAGTTCAGTATATATATAAACATAAACAAGCAGACAAATAAATAGACAATAGTAGTGCAAAGTCAACAACAATGTCGCCATGTCCATGTAGTTCAGAGGCTAATTGAAGGTTGTAGTGTTTAATAGCTTGATGGTTGTAGGGAAGAAGCTGCTCCTGAACATTAGTTTTCAGGCTCCTATACCTTCTTCATGATAGCAGGCGTGAAATGAGAGCATGGCCAGGGTGGTGTGAGTCTATCCAGGGTGGTGTGAGTCTGATGATGCTGACTGCGTTTGTGAAGCATGCTGGGGAGGTCAGTACCCGTAAAGGACTGGGCACTGTTCACCACTTTTTGCAGTCTTCTTCGTCCCTGGGCATTAGAGTTGCCGAACCAGGCCATGGTGCAACCCATCAATATGCTCTCTACTGAACACTGAATATGTTTAGCAGACATTCTATTCAATGTGACTATTAGCTGCATCAGTAAAACACACAAACTATTAGCCATCCAAGCCCCAAACAATTGGAGCAACAGGAAACAACAGACTGGTGCAGCTAGTAGAGCTGCTGCCTCCTAGCTCCAGTCATCAGTTCAGTTAGTTCACTTTAGGAGGGCACATCATCCGAGGACGTACACACCATTGAGGATAAATGGGGATACTGTGGATAGAGTGAGCTGTTTTAAATACCTGGGAGTCCACATCTCTGAGGATATGACATGGACATCGCACGCTGCAACACTCGTGAGTAAGGCAAGGCAGCGCCTTTACCACCTCAGGCAAAAGAGTGTCTCCGAGGATCCTCCAGTGCTTCTACTCTGCGGCTGTGGAAAGCATCTTGTCCGGAAATATTACAATCTGGTTTGGGAATTGCTCTGCCCAGGACAGGAAGGCTCTGCAGAGAGTAGTGCGTTCGGCTGAACACACTATGGGAACTTCACTCGCCCCTCTACAGGAACTATACATCAGGAGGTGCAACTCCAGAGCCAATAAGATAATGGGAGACCCCTTCCACCCCTGCAACGGACTGTTCCAGCTGCTACGGTCAGGCAAACCCCTCGTTGCCATGCTGTGAGAACGGAGAGGATGAGGGAGTTTCTTCCCAGAGGCCATTCGGACTGTAAACCCCTCGTTGCCATGCTGTGAGAACGGAGAGGATGAGAAGGAGTTTCTTCCCAGAGGCCATTCGGACTGTAAACTCCTATCTCACTAGGGGCTAACTCTACTAACTTACTGTAGCACAATACTGCCCACAATATTTAATATGAAAAAGAACACGTGATTCTGTTTGTAGTTTGTTGTTGTTTGTTTGTTTTTTGCACAAAGTCCGCAGGCATTGCCACTTTTCATTTCACTGCACATCCTGTATGTGTATGTGACGAATAAACTTGACTTGACTTGAGTTCTGACTTCCAGTGCGGTCTGTGTGGAGTCTGCACGTTCTCCTTGTGATTGCCTGGATTTCTCCGAGGTTCTCTACTTTTCTCCCACGTTACAACGATATGTGGATTGGAAGAAACAACAAGCTGCAGATGCTAGTCTGAAGAAGGGTCCCAACCCAAAGCATTATCTGGGTCCATGTAATCTAGAGATGCTACCTGAACCCCTGAGTTACTCAGCACTTTGTGATATTTTGTGTGGACTAGTAGGCTAATTGACTTCTATAAATTGCCCCTTATGTGCAGGTAGGTGGTGCAGTATTGGGGAATGTTGATTGGAAAGTGGGGAAAATAAAGTAGGGATTAGTGTAAATAGGGGCTTGATGGTAAGGACTCGCTTTACTGAAGGGCCTGGTTCCGTGCTATGTGACTTTACCGTACCGAGTGATTCTCCATGTTGAGGCTAATATCAAGGGCTGTGGCGGGCCCGAGAAGGTATATCAGAATGTCCTCCCTTTTGAAGTGAGCATAGAAACTTGAGTTCTATTCCATTCCAAAGTTTCTACACAACTAAAGGTGATTTTAATTATTTGAGGGCATTAATAATCTATTTTCTTTCAAAATTGTTCCACAAATTCGAAACCTATTCTAACAATAACAAGTAGTCTGCACACAAAGATCAATCATATCTGTTTTTAACCTTTTGGTGACAATGCAGACAAACCGCTGAGAATGCTACGTATTTCCAAACAGTCCGAGTGGCCTGCATCCTGCACAAATTGTTAAAGATGCTGCGTACATCTCTGCCTTTGCGAATCTGGCGTGTAGTTTCATGGAAAGGTTTGTGAAAAACAGACTTGTGCTGTTTGCGGTGGTCACAATTCATTTCATTTAAGAGAGGCTCAGGGTGCATTTAGAAACGGTAAAATAAACCCTCTTTGTTTGGACCAGAGTATCGTCTTTAGTCACAACAGTAGGTCCTCTGTTATGCTGCATATAGTCAGAGCATTCATTGTACGCTTAAAAACAGGCCCTCATGCCCATCACATTCGTCTTTTTGTTCATCTGCACTAATCCATTTGCAAGTATATTCTCCGATGCCGCTCCTATTTAAGTGTTCGAATACCAATGTGATAAGATTCTTGATCCGCACGCCTGTTTGCCGGCTGCACCGTGAGCGGCGGATGCGCCCGGCAGAGGCGTTTAGGATGCCGTTTGTTCAGCTGGACAAACCCCTGGCAGAAGATGGAGGTGTCGAGTGCGAGCTTGGGAGCAGCTTGTGGGATCCCCTCCTTCGGTCCCATCCACGTGTTCAGGCAGCTTCGAGCTGAATTGGCAGCGGATCAAACTCCCAGTCACGACCTTGGAGTCTTTTCTGTCTCAATGGAAGGGCTATAAGAGGAAAGACCTGGAAGTGTGTCTGGAAGACTTGGAGCCTTTGCTGTGAGTCTGAAGTCTCTCAGTTGTGCATGAAATTAGAACGGTTTTGGTGAGGATCTAGTTCAGTAAAGGTGGTGAAAATGTCTCAAAATGTTTTAGCAAAATAAAAGCCAGGAAAAGATGAAGAGAATTGAAAAGCAAGTGGAAAATACTAATTTAATTTGAACAGTGAACCTACCTCTGATTATTTCCCCTTTCTCTGTAGTAATTTAGGAAGATGTGATGTGGTTTGCGACATTAAATTCGATTTATCATTTCGTAAGTCATAGAAGTAGGCCATCGAGAATACTCCACCATTAAATCATGGCTGATCCATCTTTCCGCCACAACCTCATTCTCCTGTCATCTCCACATAACCCTTGATTTGCTTTGTGTTTATACTGTAAAGGGATTAACGTGGTCTGGCTCAATGTGTAAAATATTAAGATTCCCTTGGTTTCCTGCTCTAAGGACACTGACACTTAAAAAAAAAAAGACAAATATTGGGGTAGGATGTGCTGTCTTGATCGAAAAGAAATCCAGTCTTTGGGAATGTTGGTAGGATTTGTCAGAACCGTACGTAAACAAAAAAACAGGGAAAGAAGATACCAGAAATAATTTAAATAAGTTAGCATAAAATATATCTAACCGATGGTGTTACAGGTTGCTTTCCTCGTTGCATTTTCAGTGCTGGGGCGATGCTGGTTGGTTTCTTCACCTGAGTTTACATAATCCTTAATATAACTCGGAAAAAAAAAGACCAGGAGGGCTGGAGAGACTCAGCGGGTCTGGCAGCATCTCTGCGGCAAGAGTATGGATGGGCAGGTGACGAGGTCAGGTCCCTTCTTCAGATTCTCCTCTATTTAAAAAGACGCCCAGACTCAGGATGGGACTTGTCCGAAGATAGACACAAAATGCTGGAGTAACTCAGCGGGACAGGCAGCATCTCTGGAGAGAAGGGTTGGGCGACGTTTCGGGTCGAGACTTCTCTGCAGAGATGCTGCCTGACCCGCCGAGTTGCTCCAGCATCCTGTGTCTATCATCGGTGCAAACCAGCACCTGAGGCTCCATCCGACACATGGCACTTGTCCGTGCTCTTCAGGGATGATGATAATGCCGCTGCTGCCGCTGCCTGACCCGCTTTGAGTTACTCCAGCATCCAGGGTTTGTGCCAAAGATACTAGAGACTAAAACCTTTTTTTTGGAGACATTTTCACCACCTTTACACTGAACCAGATCCTCTAGTATCTTTGGTTTGTACCTTCCGCGTCTTGAAAGTCGGCTGCAGGAGACGTCCCCGGCCACAGGAAAGCCTGGGGGGGGGGGGGGGGGGGGGGGGGGGGTGGCTGGAGGCCGGGGGCCGGGGGCCGGGGGGACTGGGGGCCCGGGGGACCGGGGCTGGGGGAAGCGGGGCCCGGGGGACTGGAGCCCGATCTCGGGGCCCGGGGGGGGATTTGGGGGCCTGGGGCCGGGGGTCGGGCCCGGGGGGGACTGGAGTCTGGAGCCCGGTGGCCGGGCCCCCGGGGGGACTGGAGTCTGGGGCCCGGGAGGGGGGGACTGGAGTCTGGCCCTGGGGCCTGGGGCAGGGGGTCGGGGCCCGGGGGGGACTGGAGCCCGGTGGCCGGGCCCGGGGCCCTGCAGACCAGGCCACGCCCTCCCCGGTTTAGCCAGGCAGCGAAGATGCGGCGCGATTGGTTTGCTCTGAACGGAAAACGCGCTCTGATTGGGCTGTTGCCTCTCCCCCGTTACCGGCGCAACCGGCAGCGCGGCCGGAAGTTGGCGGCGGCGGCCCGAGGCTGGGGAGCCCGCGTCCCGACCGCGGCAATGGAGCGTGAGTGGGGACGCGGCGGGGCTGCTGCACGTATCGGTGTCCCTGCAGGCACGACCCCCCCTCCCCCCTCCTCCCCCCTCTCTCCCACCCCTCCCCCCTCCTCCCCCCCTCTCCCTCCCCCCCCCTCCCCTCCCCCCCCTCTCCCCCCTCCCTCCCCCCCCCCCCCCCTCCCCCCCCCCCCCCTCTCCCCCCCCCCCCCCTACCCCCTCCCCCCCCCCTCCCCTCCTCCCCTCCCTCCCCCCTCTCCCCCCTCCCTCCCCCCTCTCCCCCCCCCCCCCCTCTCCCTCCCCCCTCCCCCCGTCCCCCCCTCCCCTCCCCCTCTCCCATCCCCCCTCTCCCCCTCCCTCCCCCCTCTCCCTCCCCCTCTCCTCTCCCCCCTCTCCCTCCCCCCTCTCCTCCCCTCCTCCCCCCCCTCCCTCCCCCCCCCTCCCCTCCCCCCTCCCCCCCCTCCCCCCCTCTCTCCTCCCCCCTCCCCTCCCCCCCTCCTCCCCCCCCCCCTCCCCCCCCTCTCCCCCTCCTCTCCCCCCCCCCTCTCCCTCCCCCCCTCCCTCCCCCCCCCTCCCCCCCTCCCCCCCCCCTCCCCCCCCTCCTCCCCCTCCTCCCCCACCCTCCCCTCCTCTCCCCCCCTCCCCCCCCCCTCTCCCCCCTCCCCCCCTCCCCCCGCCCCCCCCCTCCCTCCCCCCCTCCCCCCCCCCCCCTCCTCCCCCCCCACCTCCCCTCCCCTCCCCCCCCCATCCTCCCCCCCCCTCCCGCCCCTCTCCCCCCCCCCCTCTCTATCCCTCCCCCCTTCCCTCCCCCCCTCTCCCCCCCCCCTCCCCCCCCCTCCCCCCCTCTCCTCCCCCCCTCTCCCCCCCCTCTCCCCCCCCTCCCCCCCCCTCCTCCCCCTCCCCCCCCCTCTCTCCCCTCCCCTCTCTCTCTCTCCTCCTCCTCTCTCCCCCCCCTCTCTCTCTCTCTCCCCCCCTCTCCCTTACCCCCCCCCCCACACACACGCTCCTTCTCTCTCACTCTCTTCGCCTTCCTCTTTGCGAGTTGACAAGTTGGGAATATATGATCCAGAGTGCACTTGCCAATTTGATACACAAAAGACAGTGGAAGGAGTCAGTGATTGGTAGTGGAGGGTTGGAGAACATGCACGGTAAATGGAAGGGATCTGGAGAATGCTGTAGAAAACAAGGTCGAATCGAAAACCTGATTGTAGTAGGAAAGCAGATATTCCTGAACCTGATGGTGTCAGGAGGTCTGTAATCTATTGAAGATCAGGCCTTGGTGATGCAGGGTCCTATAGGAAGACCAGGTACGACCTTGACAAGACCATCAGAAAAGCAAAGAGGTGCTTTCAGTCTAAACTGGAGGATGAAATGGGCATTTAGCAACTATGGCATGCCATGCCGAAACTTCGTACAAGGCAGAACCAAGTGGTAGCTCAAGTGACAGTGAGGCATCACTCTCGGGCAAACTCAGTGCTTTTAAAGCTTACTTCAAAAAGGAGAATATCCAAGTACCTAGTCGTTGCCTCCCGTGCGCCATAGTCCCCAGTGATGCTGTAATCTCAGTCACTGAGGCTTATCATGAAGATCCTTCATGAACCCATGGAAAGCATTCAGCCCTGACCCACGGCGGCATACCTGGTCATGTTCTTAGAACCTGCATGAAGTGACTGGCCTGGGTTTTGCAGACAATTTCAACCTCTCATCACTGAAGTCTTTGAAACAACATCCATAATACCAGTACCCAAGAAACGTAAGGTGGCATATCACTGACATTAATATCTGCAGTGAGTGAAGTTTCGTGAGAAGCTGGTTATGATGAATATCAACTCCTGCCTTGGTAAGGACCTGGACTCACTGCAATTTGCCCACTGGCTTAAGAGATAACAGGGGATACTCTCGTTGGCTTTCCACTCTGCACTAAATTACCTAGATAATAAGACCACCTATGTCAGGTTGTTGTGCATCGACTGCAACTCTGCATTCAACGTCATCATCTCCTCTAAAATTGTCGTCAAACTCACAGAACTAGGTCTCAGTTTGTCCCTATGCCTCCTCGACTTCCTCATTGGCACACCATAATCAGTACGAATGAACAACAATATTTTCTCCTTGATAACTTTCAACACAGGAGCACTTCAAGGCTGTGCGCTCACTCTCTGCTCCACTCTCTCTATAACTGTGACTGTGCAGCTGGACACAGCTCCAATGCCATCTCTAAATTTGCCCATGATACCACCATTGTTGGACGAATAATGAATAATGATGAGCTGGAGTACAGGAAAAAGATTTGAATGGTGCTAGAACAATAATCTTGCTAATAATGTCAGTAAGACCAAGGAACTGATTGTTGATTTCAGGAAGCTAAAGCCAGGAATATACATCTGTTTTTATGGATAGGACAGTGGTAGAGAGAGTCAACAGCTTCAAGTTCCTGAGAGTCAACAGCTTCAAGTTCTTAAGATCTGTCCTGAGCCCAGCACATCATGTGCAATCACAAAGAAAGATCAACATCTCTACTTCCTTAGAAGATTGAGGAGATTCAATATGTTTGTGAATAGTTTATCGAACATCAACAGGTGTATGTCAAGTCAAGTTTATTCGTCACATACACATATGGGAATGAAAAGTGGCAGTGCCTGCGGACTTTGTGCAAAAAACAAACAAACAACCAACAAACTACAAACAGAATGGAACAGAATCACATGTTCTTTTCCATATTAAATATTGTGGGCGGTATTGTGGTACAGTAAAGTTAGTAAAGTTAGTCCCTGGTGAGATAGGAGTTTACAGTCCGAATGGCCTCTGGGAAGAAACTCCTTCTCATCCTCTCCGTTCTCACAGCATGGCAACGGAGGCGTTTGCCTGACCGTAGCAGCTGGAACAGTCCGTTGCAGGGGTGGAAGCGGTCTCCCATTATCCTATTGGCTCTGGAGTTGCACCTTCTGATGTATAGGTCCTGCAGAGGGGCGAGAGAAGTTCCCATAGTGCGTTCGGCTGAACACACTACTCTGCAGAGCCTTCCTGTCCTGGGCAGAGCAATTCCCAAACCAAATTGTAATATTTCCAGACAATATGCTTTCCACAGCCGTTGAGTAGAAGCACTGGAGAATCCTCGGAGACACTCTGAATTTCCTCAATTGCCTGAGGTGGTAAAGGCGCTGTCTTGCCTTACTCACCAGTGCTGCAGCGTGTGATGTCCATGTCATATCCTCAGAGATGTGGAGATGGGACGTGGGAGTATGGGAGATGGACGTATGAAACGTCACATATCGAGAGATGCTGTCTGACCCGCTGAGTTACTCCAGCTTTTGTTGCTATCTTTGAACATACTGATTGCTTCACAGCCTAGTTGGGTAAATTCAACACACAAAAAACGAAGGAGACTACAGAGAATGGTAGACATTGCTCAATCTTTCGTAGATACTGACCTCCTACCACCCCCCGCCCTTCAGAGGGATATATAGCAGCTGCTGCCTCAAAATAGCAACTAATACATATCACCATGTTCTCATTTCATCACTACCATTGGGAAGAATGTACAAGAGCTTGAATACTGTGACCACCAGGTTCAAGAACAGCTTCTTCCCAGCAAACATCAAGCTTGAACACCATGCAACACTAACCTCAACAACTCTAATCATCTAAAGATTGTGTCTTTGGTTGTACTCTTGACTTTGTTTTCATAATTGATGCTAGAAGTGTGAAATAAAACAGATGCTGAAGATGCTGAAACATCTGTGGAGAGAATGTTTTTACTCTTGTTAAAACTTTGTTTCTTCGCAGACAGAGTCAGCATTGCTCACAACATTGCAAAGTATTCTTAAGATGATTGGGAATGGTGCTTGCAGATTTTGGTATTCCCAAGTGCCTTATGCCCATTCCCTTCTAAATGGTAGAAGACTCTGTCCGAATGTCCTTGATTAATAACTGCAATCATTTGTAAATGATACACCATATAGCTGTGGTTCCCTTGTGGCGAGCGTGATTGTTTGTTTTGATGGATAGGGTAGGAATCAAATGGAGTGCGATGTTCGGGATAGTTTCCAAAGCTCTAATGTATCACTGAAGCTCCACTTATCCATGCAAGTGGAGATTATTCCATCATTCTTTTGTCTTGTGCCTTTGTACAGACCTTGGGAATTTGAGATATGAATCGCAATAGCAGGATACCCATTTTCTGCCCTGCTTTTTTTCAGCTATTGCATTTATTTCGTTTAGTTTATACAGCATGGCAACAGGCCCTTTAGCCACATCCAACCATTCACGCTAGTTGTATGTTATCCCACTTTCCCATCCACTCCTTGCACACTAGGGGCAAGTTACACAGACCAATTAACAAACCCACACATCTGCAAACCCACACATCTTTGGATGTGGGAAGAAACCAGAGCATCGGGAGGAATCCACGTGGTCATAGGGAGAACGTGCAAACTCCACACAAACAGCACCTGAGGTTAGGATCGAACCTGGGTCTCCGGAACCTGGGCACTGTGAGGAAGCAGCTCTTTCAGCTGCACCACTGTGCCGCTCATTAATCTAACGAGTCCAGTCAGTGCTACTGCTCCTACATTGAACTAGATAACTCATAACCTCTCTGATGCAACCACTAGCTGATCTTTTGGATTAAGGTCCTGTCAGTGACAAGAACCACCGACCCCAATCTCCATAATGTTGTTTCCCTCATCACAAAAGCTCACATTTTCAACCTTAATCTTGTGATGTTTTCTTGGCTAACTTCAAATAGCCATTGCTTTCCCTCTCTCTCCATCGCCTCCCCTTCCCAGTTCTACCAGTCTCATTGTCTCCGACTACATTCTATCTCTGTCCCTCCACTCCCCTGACATCAGTCTGAAGAAGGGTCTCGACCCGAAACGTCACCCATTCCTTCTCTCCAGAGATGCTGCTTGTCCTGCTGAGTTACTCCAGCAATTTTGTGTCTATCTTCAATTTAAACCAGCATCTGCAGTTCTTTCCTACACAAGCTGGAGTGACTCAGCGGGACAGGCAGCATCACTGGAGAGAAGGAATGGGTGACTTTTTTGGGGTCGAGACCCTTCTAACCAGGCTGATAGTCCTGATCCTCTGCAACTGATTTATTCAAACATAACCTGAGAGCTTATTGAAGATACTCAGCTTTATTTTGATTTTAAATAATAGATCGCACCCCTGATAGTTGTCAGTACAGTACAATTTGAAATGTAACCGTGTACTTTACAGAAAAGGGAGGAATGTGGACATAAAGCATTTTCATCATGTTTGAAACCTTCGCCTTGCCCAACTCCCAACTTGGCAAATATTCATTGTTTCTATGACTCCGAGTGTGCTTTCATCTGTTCATTCCTCCTTTGAATGTTTGATTTCCAGGTACCTAGACCTCACACGTTTTGGATTGTCTTCCCCCCCCCCCCGATAAACCATCCAACTTTCTACTTCCCCTCATTCTTTAAATGCAGACATTCATACAAAAACAGGCTGTGTCCGCATCTATGAGTTTTATATCTTTTACAAGTAGCTTTTGTGGGAGGCACAGTGGCACAACAGTAGATTTGCTGCTTTACAGCGCCAGAGACCTGAGGTTCGATCCTGACTATGGGTGTTGTCTGTATGGAGTTTGTACGTTTTCCCTGTGACCGAGTGGGTTTTCTCCAAGTGTCCGATTTCCTCCCTCACTCCAAAGACATAGAGGTTTGTAGGTTAATTGACTAGTAAATTGTCCCTAGTGTGTAGGATAGAGTTATGGATGATTGCTGGTTGGCGTGGGACAAAGAGCCTGTTTCCATGCTGTGTCTCCAAACTAAACTAAGCTTGATGAATATTGATTGAGCAGGACAATCTTGCATTATTTGCATTTGCAAACATCAGAAGGAGCAAAAGAGTTTTTGAAATGGGAGACTTGTAAGACTTATTTAACTTCATTTAATCTATGAATTACCGATTACAATTTGTGATGAGCAAATTGTCAGTCTTTATAATGTCATTAGCTGATAATTTTTATCTTGCATGTTTTTAGTGAATAAACTCATTGGCATTTTCTATCTCACAAATCCATATATCTAATGCCACATTGATTTCTTTCCAAAGGGCACTGTTCAAGGGGACATATTGGCCAAGTGAAAACACACAAAGGGAGATCAGAGGAATGGGATGAGGTAGGAACAAACTCTAAAGGAAGTAGATGTTCATTTAACTTTGTAACAATTTTAAAGATGTGGAATTTTATTTATTTCACTGCCATAACATTTCCTTGCTGCTACCCCCTTCAACTCGTGTTATTGTGGCTTTAAACTTGAGACAAATAAGCTTGTTTTCCAAAACAATCAGCTCAGTTACGATTAAAGCAGGAGACTAAATAAAGGTCTATACTTCAATAAGATATATACAAAATGCCGAAGTAACTCAGTGGGTCAGGCAACATCTCTAGAGCAAAGGAATAGGATGATGTTTCGGCTCGAGACCCTTCTTCAGACTGAACTTGTATACTTCAATATCTGAGTTAATTTCATAACAAATTGTAATTCGGACAAGCAAAAAAATGGCATACATGGAAAACATGCTTATTTTCTACCCACCCTGAAGTTCGCTAACATTTGAATGTTGGTTTGCATATCTTTCCATCTGACTGTTTATATTTCCTATAATTGGTGGTGTGAATAGTTTACTTTTCCATTTCTTTCTGTCTCTTACAGCTGCCGTGATTACCAAAACCGTAATGTGTAAGCGGCTCCAATATATTTCCTTCAGTAAAAATAGAGAACGTTGGTATCACTCAGCAAGTCAGGGAATTTCATGTTGATGAGTTTCATAAAGTCTAGAAGAAACCAGAGACTTAATACTATGTAACGATGAATAGAAGCAGGGAGCGAACAAAGAGGAAGGTCTGTTTTTATGTGGAGGGCTGATAAGATTAAATGACAAACTGGTGATGGTGGGAAGCAAAATGGGAAATATTACAGTAAGGGAATAAAGAGGTAGTTAGCAAAGCGAACTTCTAGCTGGGTTTGATTTCCCAGGTGTGGAGGGGAGAGAGAGCAGCAACTGTGAAATGCACCATACTGAAAGTAACCAAAATCAATTGCTGTTTCTACAAAAAAAAATAAAAGGGTATGTGATATCCTTTCACATTAAGCTGGGAATGGAGTTAAGATGAAAGAACAAAAGAGTTTTCATAAGCAGAAGTGAGGGGTAAAAATGTGGATAATGGGATGGACAATGTCAAGGTCTCTGTCAACCAGAATAGTGTGTGAACCTCATGTCATGTAAACGTAAATCATCTCAGTAGGATAAAGGTGAATCAGAAAAGATTAAATAAAAATGGAGAAACCAGAAAGATAGATTATAGTCTTTATGGATGCAAAGGTGAGCGAGAGAGTTGTGAGAATTGGTACGTTGTGGATAGTCCAAATTCTAGAAGAATACCAGCAATTCTTATACATGGGGTCAATGAAATTAAAAAAAATGTTCTGTACAATTTAGAGTCATGGAGTCATAAAGCAGGGAAACATGTCCTTTGGACCAACTGCTGACCAAATTGCCTACTTGAGCTAGTCTCACTTGCTGGTGTTTGACCCACATCCTACTAAATCTTTTCTTTCCATGTACCTAGCTAAATGTCTTTTAAACATTGTAATTGTACCTGTGGCAGCTCATTCCACATACCACCACCACCTGTGTGCAAAAGCTGTCCCTGGCATCTGTCCCCTCTCATCTTAAATATAGGTCTGCTAGTTATTAGACTTCCCTACCCTAGGGGAAAACAATAACTGTTGACAGTTCATATTATCTACGCCACTCATGATTTTATATACCTCTAAGGTCACCTCTCAGCATCCTACTCTCCGAGCTTAGCTACATGGATCGGAACGGTTTGAGCGATATGGGCCAAACAGTAAAATGGAACTGGTTTAGATGGAGATCTTGGATGCATGGACACATTGGGCAGAAGGGTAAACGCTCTATGACTGGCTCTTAAGGTAAAGCTAGCTCGAGAGCCTAAGTGATCAACTCCTAATTTTGTATATCTGTACATACACATTTATATTAACTCTGTTCCTTTTTTCGGAGATGTTGCCTGACTGGTTAAATATTTCCAGCATTTTTAAGTATATATGTCAAAGAACCTGAACCATTTTTTGAAGAATGGAAAAAAAATTGTGAATCTGTTGCACAGTAAAGTTTTATTTATTATTAAGGTATTTTCTGAAAATCAACCTGACCAAAATGCTTTAATGAACTTTGATGAAAAACATGATCAGCACCTGATACTACTTCAATACAGGAACAGGTAATATTCATGCTTTTTATCCTGATGTACATTCCTTGATGTACATATGTTAAATAAGGTTAATTTGCTAGGCTTTTGAAAAAGACCTGCCAAATTTTAGTGGTGGAGTTGGTAATATGTCTGTGTATCATAAACATAGAAAATAGAAATTAGGTGCAGGAGCAGGCCATTCGGCCCTTCGAGCCTGCACCACCATTCAATATGATCATGGCTGATCATCCAACTCGGTATCCTGTACCTGCCTTCTCTCCATACCCCCTGATCCCTTCAGCCACAAGGGCCACATCCAACACCCTCTTAAATATGGCCAACAAACTGGCCTCAACTACCTTCTGTGGCAGAGAATTCCACAGATTCACCACTCTCTGTGTGAAAAACGATTTTCTCATCTCGGTCCTAAAAGACTTCCCCCTTATCCTTAAACTGTGACCCCTTGTCATGAACTTCCCCAACATCGGGAACAATCTTCCTGCATCTAGCCTGTCCAACCCCTTAAGAATTTTGTAAGTCTCTATGAGATCACCCCTCAATCTTCTAAATTCCAGCTAAATAAGTACTGTAATTATTGAATTATATCTGCAGCATTTTCTGAAATAAATCTCTTCGCAATAGTCTTTTTCAGCTTATCGTACTGATGACATTTGGCTATGTTGACTAGAAATGTGGCTCTTTTGTGTTTACCTATTTCAAATACAGGGAGGGGTGGGGGTACTGTTTAACTTAAAAAATGTTATTATGCGAGACAACCCACAATTGATTTGAGTGTCGTATTTAGAGATTCTGTTTGAATTATATAAACATATATAATTCTGAATGCTGTATGTATGAATAAATTATCTATTCTACTTGCATTACAATATTTTAACTTTTTTTTGCATTATTGCCACGTAAACATAGATGTTGATGTAGAAACGAGGAACTACAGCGGCTTATTTACGAAATAAGACACTAAGTGCAGGAGTAACTCAGTGGGTCAGGCAAAATCCCTGGAGAACATGGATAGGTGACACTTTGGGTTAGGACCCTTCTTCAGTCTGACAATGGTTGGGTTGGCGGGGGGGGGGGGGAACTGGAAGAGCGGAGGAACAGGACAAAGCCTGGCAGGTTAACACAGGCCTGGACGTTATTTTGATAGGCAAATGGTTGGACAAAAGCCTGAGATGAAAAGACAGAAGGTGTGAGTCAAAAGCATTGGAGTATTACGAATTATGAAGCTGGAGGATGGACTGTTGGTGGAAGGCGAGAAGAGGTGGTGCTACTTTGATGCTTAAATTATTTGAGAAACTAAACAGATACAGCAAATATTTGAAAACCTGGTGCTAACCGTTCAGACAATTCATTTCACTTTGGTATATTGTTGACGTAGATCCTTGACATATCCTTGACATATTGTTGAGGTAGATCGGATAATGTTTAACTGATTTAATGTAAACAAAATTCCATATTTTCGTGCCTGATATGTAATCAATAGTCATACAATGTGGAAGCAGGCCCTTTGGCCCAAATAGCCCATGCCGGCCATCATGCCCCATCTACATAGAGAAATTGATTGCAAAGGAGGGCAAAATCTAAAAAAGGTTATGCTCGTTGGTTAATCATTATATGTCTAATGTATTTCCATTTTAAAGATTATTGCTGGTATATAAGCGTTGAATAAATTACCAAATCATTTTTTATTTCTATTGCATTTTTTGACTGTTTTTCACATCTCATAAAGATGGGTGTTGCAAAACTGTGAGCCATATTTATGTCACCCGTGGCTTTCACTTCTATTTCTGCTTTGACCCTTGTTATTGAAATAAATTATTTTCTCCCCATTGTTAAAGTTGAGTGTTTAGCTTGGATAATACATAGGATTTGCTGAGCATCTGCAGTCCTTTCTGTGTTGTTCACATAGGGACTAGCTTTCCAGAGTTTGCTCAATTAAAACTGGGCAGCTTGTGCTGCAGGCCTGGGAACAGATTAGTTTAATCTTTTTCCTGTTTGTCCATTTCCATTGGGATACTTTTTTTAGCTGCTACCCATGGACCTATAGGTCTAGCCTCCCATGGGGTTCCTGAATATCCAGAAAGAAAGAGGATCATACAGCTCAACTTTACTGTTTAAATTCCATATGAGTCTCCTATCAGTAAGCAGAATCTACACGTTCCCTCAAAAGCTAGTTGTTGGAGTCAATATTAATGTTGTGTTCTTGCCCTTCTCATTATTATTTTACAATGTTTATCCGTAACAACGTTTGCCGTAACATGAAGACTGACTCTGTACTTAAATTTTCCGTTAAGTTACTTTATATTGTCTCGTACCTATATCCAGGATCCACTGATGTTAGCCACATTAGTTGCAGTGCTAAGATCAAACCAGCATTGCCCATTAATTGATGTCACACACTTTGACTCTTCCTAACCACACATCGCATATGCCACTATTCCGCTGTCTTTTTCAATATGCTGCCGCTTCAAATGTGCACACACATAGTTTGCAGAAATGTGGGAACTAATTGGCACTTGTGATGTAAAAGCTACCCAATTTTTCTTGCTGACTACCCCCATTGTAGTTGGCCGCATGTATTAGCCCATTTCTGCTCTCCTCCCCATCTCCTCCTGGCAGAACAAGGATGGAGATTGTGGACCATGCATTCCACCTCCATCAGCCGTCACGTTCATCAGGTCATCGTTTAAGTTCCACTAACTTCCAGATTTCAACACCAGACAGATTTTCTCTTGGTTATATTTCTCCCTGGTTGTATTTCAAGGGGACCGTTTCATCTCGGTCTCCCATTCCATCCCACTCAATTGGCGCTGTGTGGCGCTTTCCCAAGTAACTACAGGTGAGGCCCAACCTGTCCTTTCACCTCCTTCCTTCTTACCAAGTCCACGCTGACCAGCGATCTCTGCACATTAGCACTATCGTACACACTATGGACAATTTACAATTTTTACAGAAGCCAAATTAACCTACAAACCTGTACGTCTTTGGAGTGTGGGAGGAAACTCGAGCAACCGGGGAAAACACACGCGGTCACTGGGGGAATGTACAAACTCCGTGCAGATAGCACCCGTAGTCAGGACGTGTTCTGAACACGGGCATCTTGGACTTCCCTGTTGCCTGTCACAATTCTATATCCCAATTCCATCCATGACCTATCTGCCTGTATGCTGCTAAATCGTTACAACAAAGCTAATGTTACTTTGGGAAACAACACCTCACCTCTGGACGTGTTGGAGCTTTCTGGGCTCCAAGTCGAGTTTTATAATTTTAATTCATTCGTTTCTCTGTGTATCAGAACCCCCTATTTCTCCTACATGTCTTTGACCTGTGAAATTTTATTTCCAATGATGCAAACAGGTAGGGTCATATCTTTGTCCTTACATTTCACAACCTTTTACATTCCTTCATTTGTATCATCATGCCGTAACAAAGTGTTTCCAGCAATTTTCTTTTTAGTTTCAGATTTAAAGCATATGCAATCCTTTTATGTTGTTATTTTATACTCAGATTATTGAAAAGGTTGAAGGCAAAAGGTTCCAAACAGATCCAACTGGAGCGTTTGGAGCAAGGGTTCTCCATCTATATAAATGGTGCCAATTCTGAATTAAAGCGGCAGCCAAGATTGGAGGCAACTTCAAGAGCGGTATGGACAGCTGGTGAGTAATTACCTTTACAGAAGAAGCAAATAGGAATTTGGCTCAATTTTATGCCATTTTCTGTTATTCATTGTGGCTTATTTCCACCAACCTCTGTGTGCCTGTCTCTGTATCTTATCCATTCTAACCTTTGGTTATCAAAAGGCTTTCAGTCAGTAGTTTACGTTTACCAGTTGACCTTGACTTAATTGAAGTTTGTGAAAGGGAGTGAGAAATATTTGTCTATGAATGTTTCCTAGAATCTGAAAGATGGGCACGAGTTTTTAGAGTAAATTCCCTTGTCCTGGACTTCCAACCAGTAAAAAACAATGTGTTTTTCTTAATATAAGAACTTCAATCAATTTTCCTTTAACTCCGTTGAACACAATTATATTTTTATAATCTTGTGGTTCAGCCTCCGGCATCATCCCAATAAACTCCCTCTAAGGCCAATATATCCTTCTAAAATATGTCGTGCCAACTCCTGCCTGCAGTACTCTAGTCTCGCAAAGGCTGTTGCATAATGACTTTCCTCTCGTATTCCAGATAACCTGCAAGAGCCAGCATTCAAACTGCTATGTATGTACCCTCAACGTTTTTTAATTATCTCCATCGACCACAAATTTTCTTTTGATCCCCACTGCTTTTAGTCGTTTTAAGTCCAGAATTGATGACCTCACATATTGTCACCAATTAAATCTATTTCCCATATGCTGCCTGATCTGCTGAGTTACTCCAGCAATTTGATTTTTTTCCCCATATCAACTCGCTTTTAACTTGCTCTAATCAACTGAAAATGTTTAGTTCCTCTATCTTTAATTATTGACAAGTGACATGAGGCTAACTTGCTGCTTTTCCTAAACCTAAAGGAACAATTCTCAAATTGAGAGAACTCTCAGAAACTATAAAAGTTGAGAGACAGATTCTTATCAGGTCCATGAAAGGTCATGCACTTGAAACTGTAACTGTTTTAGTTTCCTCAGATACTGCCTGAACTCCTGAATCTTTCCAATGTTTTCTCTTTTGTTTATGATTTCCAGCCTCTGCAATATATTGTGATTATAAGTGATTATGTCGCACTTTGTTCTCATCAACTTCCTTTATAGGTTATGATGAAAAAATCCTTATCCTAAGCATTTGTCACACTTTTTGCCATCATTTTCTTCACTGTAGTTTGCTTCCACACATTGTTGCTGTTCTTTTTCCCTGAATCAATGCTGGTTTTCTGGAGATGCCCTTAATAGCATTGTTGTCCTGTTCTGTAAATACCAACACTGAGCAATCATTCCGTACATTAGTCGTTTGCTAATTTTGCTTTAGACTACAGACTTTAGAGATACAGTGTGGAAACAGGCCCTTCAGCCCACCGGGTCAATGCCGACCAACGATCACTTCCATACACTAGCACTATTCTACACACTAGGGGCAATTCACAATGTTTTCCAAAGCCAATGACCCTACAAACCTGTACGTCATTGGAGTGTGGGAGGAAACCAGAGCACTCGGAGAAAACAGGGAGAAAGTACAACCTCCATATAGACAGCAGTCGTAGTCAGGATCGAACCCAGGTCTCTGGCACCGTAAGGCAGCAACTCTACAACTGTGCTACTGTGCCACCCCATATAAATTTTCATTTCTAACATCACATCATCCATTTTTGTGCTAGCCCACGTTGCTCTTGATTGCTCACATTCTTTCTCAATGGGATTGCAAAAAAATATTTTGTGCCCTTTTGATATCCCTCGCAATCTTTAAAATTTCCTTTATGGAACTTTTTGTGCATTTTTTTTGTTCCTTGCACATTCACTAGGATATGAAGTAGTTTCCTTTCAAATGCTCTATCTTTCAGTTTTATATTTTTCGTTGTTGCTTCACTGATTCCTGGTAGCTACTTTGCTTGAGAAATAAAGTAAAAGTTATTTTATCTACAGTCTTCTGATCTTTTTAGGGTAGGACACATTTATTTTGTTGAGGCATTAGCCTGAAGGCAATTACAAAGGTCTTTTGTATTCAAGGAAGAAAGACTTGAATTTGAAAATGGATTTCATAATCTTAAAATGCTTTATTGTAAGAGCTTGAAGAAAAGTAATCACTGTTGCAATGCAAGAAACGCAGTCAGCAATCAATCTGCACACACCAAACGTCCACAGAGACTAATGTATTAATGATCTAATAATTGGATTTTAATGATTGTGGGATAAATATTGATCCAAGCTTCAGGAGTAATATTCTTGCTTTCAAGAAGGCGTCAAGGGATCTTTTTTGCATCCATCTTAGAGAGCAGGTGGGAGCTCAAATTAAAGCTCATCTGAAAGATAGCAGAACACAAATCACGAAGAGCATAAAATCGACCATTCCAGCCCAGCTTGACTGTATGGTGTTTACACTCCATGCATTAGTCAATGGAAGTGTATCTGTTGTTTCAGCAGTCGCTAGTGGATCCAGATATGAACAGGGAATCTAGCATGGTTTGGGGAAGAGGACGATGAGTGTGCGATAATTGATTAAGGAGAGCTTACCTGTAGGTAGCTGAAAGTCATTACGGATAGATGCAGGCTATATGACCTGCCCACCCACGATCTCAATTCTTCTTTGTGTATTAATTTATTTGCGGGTGCACCAGTTAGGCTGCCATTTAGATTAGATTAGATAGTTTTACTGTCACATGTGACGTCACAGTGAGATGCTTGTTTTTGCATACCTAGGCATACAAAGTGTCTGTAAAGGGTGCCGAAAAGGTTATAAAGTACCCAATACTTTGCCCCAATGGTCTTTCCCGTTTCTTTCTCTCCCGCCCCCCCCCCCCCCCCCCCCCCCCCCCCACCTTAGTTTTCAACACGGCCCTCTGGACCCGATCTCCTGTAGTACATGACGCCCCTCCACCCCCCCCCCCCCCCCCCCCCCCAACGCCGGGTCACTCCCTTTGTTCCCAATGGCCTTCCTTTGCCCTCGGCTGCCCTGGGACTCAAACCCATCCCATGTGGCCAGTGCGAAAATGGCCATGAGCCACTTTCTTGAGTCCTTCTAGTCATGCTGTAGGGTCGGGAATTATACGATTAAAATGCACCTTGTGGTGAGGATGGGATGGGACCTAAAAAGTTCAAATTATCTTTTAAATGTTTAAGAAGTTACCACCTACGATTTTCACTGGTTTTAAACGTTATCATATGAATCAATAAGCTGTGTTCACATTTAATTTATCCGTTAAAATGTTTGTTAATATCCGTTCAAAATATCCGTTAAAATCCGTTAATTTCAGATTCTGCTTCAAGATCACCATTCAATACCGAAGAGCTACAAGAATTAGAATCTCTAAAACGTAGAACCCAAACTGCTCCAGACAAAGTTCAGCGAAAAGGCTGGGTGCAGGTAAAGTCAATTGGAGTAAACCAATGTAGAAAACACTAGTTATATAAATACAATTAGTGTGAACGATTGTCGATGGTCAGTATGGACTCGGTGTGCTGAAGGGCCTGTTTCCATGCTGTATCTCTAAAGTAAAGTAAATATTCTTTGTTACAATCAGACTGTTTGCCTCACAGGCCTTTATAAAAGTTCCAGCGTATTAAAGTGTGTATTTTGTGTCATTTCTCGTTCTGAAAATGAATGACGGCTGTGTGACCTCCCCCTCTCCAACCCACTGTCGAGGCAGTCTCTGAACGACACTACTGCAATATCAAGTGTAATATGAACACTACTGCAAAATCAAGTATTTTTAGAGAGTTCTTGGGTATTTCTCGGGCTTAAAGTAGTTTAATGACACTTTTGAGACTGAGGTTGCCTCTGTGATTTCAGTATATCACAGATTTACTGTCTGATGTCTCATCTTGACAGACAGTAGAATCATTGATAGCTATTAAAAATGACTTTCCCATTTGCAGAGGGTATTATCTGGATATAGTAACTATAACATAACTTCAAAGTTGGATTTTGTTAGCTTGGAATTCGCTTAAATCAACAATAATCTAATTTTTTACTACTATTTTCACTTTATGATTTTAAAATGTGAAAATTAATGGAAATATTTCTGTCATTATTCAGTTTTAGCTGTTGTAGATTTCAGTATGGACTTTTAGCAACAAATTTATATGTTTCTATATAGAAAGTGGTAAGCAAATATTTGAGCCCTGGTAGAGATACAGTGTGGATTGAAACACATAAAATCAATCAAATTCTAAATTGTAAGCAGAAGAATAAATTGCGTGGTGTTCTAGTTTAATGTCAGAATATTTACCTGGTCTGATCTATTTAACTTTGGCATTTTGTTATAGTCTTCGGTCCATATTAAAACAGAGAAAGGTCCACAGCTACACCTTGGTTCACCTGTGGATTACTCGAATGATTTTGAAGTTTATGAAAGTGTTAATATGGAGCCACAGGAAATGTGTAATTGCTCTCAGGTAACTCTTATTTTCTTTTTGTCAGAACAAAACACACAACACGAGTTGTATCTTGCGATCATAAATGTTATGTTTGGCCAACAGGTGAATTTCTTTCAATTCTTGCAAAGTTTCCTTCCATAATGATCACAGTTTAACTTCCAAACTTTAAGGATTACATGAAATTTCCAAACTTTAAGGATTATATGAAATTTCCAAAGAATAAACAGGCTACTTGATCCTATAAATTTCAACTTTGTGTGAGCTTCTCCCAATTTAAAACAACAGATTCCCATTTAAAAATGGATAATGTTAATTCTGGATTATAATATATAATGTTTAGTTCACAGTGTTGCCAATGCAATCTAAGAAAATGCTTATTGTTTTCAAATTTGAATAGATGCATAAGGGAATCTATGTACCTCTGACCTGGAAATCTAGAGTGTCCAGATGAATATTCCTTCAGCTCTCAACTTCATAAAAACCGTTGCAAGTCATATCGTGTAATATTGTTTGTGAATAAATGTCTTGAGGACAGTGACGATCAAATGTTTTTGAATTTCAAAATATTCCACGTACCTGCCACCTCAGAAGATCATAAGTAATAGGAGCAGAATTAGGCCATTCGGCCCATCAAGTCTACTCCGCCATTCAATCATGGCTGATCTATCTATCCACCCTATCCCTATGCTTCTGCCTTCTCCCATAACCCCTGACAACCGTACTGATCAAGAATCTATCTATCTCGGCCTTAAAGATATATCCATTGACGGCCTCCACAGCCTTCTGTGGCAAAGAATTCCACAGTTTCACCACTCTCTAACTAAATAAATTTCATTCTCATCTCCTTCCTAATGGAACATCCTTTAATTCTGAGGCGTGACCTGTAGTCCTAGACTCTCCGCATCCACTCTATCCAAGATCAATTCAGTAATCAGTTCAATGATTTTCCTTATTTCTTCTCTGGTGTGGCAAACCTTTGATTAAGTTTAAGTTTAGTCAATCTCATTTAAGGTTGGCTAAATTCGTGAATCTCAAAAGTTGCTGCTAAAGTTCCATTAATTTATCTGGTTGCAAGCTCTTCACAGAGGCACTATAGGAGAATTACTTTTTTAGCAGGAAAAATATATATTTATAATCTAAGAATTATATGTATCCCATACAAACCTGAATTTAGATAGCACTTTCAAAATAAAAGTACGGCCCTCAGGCACAATAGACATGTAAAATACAAGTGCACACAAACCTGGTGGAAATGTGACAAAAGGACTTGGTTAGAGGTTGAAGTTGAAATAGGATTTACACAAGAATATGAAGTGGTTCAAGAATTTCAGAAATGTATTAAATGGGGCTACAATAATTCCAGAGTGTTGAGCTGGGCAACAATAGATGCAGCTCGATAACGTTGAGCTGACAGTTGAATCTTGTATTCAGCATTGTTGTCAATAATGTGTCCTGACCTATTCGACACTTAAAGCAGAGTTTTCTGTAAATTCACTTTGTACTACGAGGTACAGTGAAAAGCTTTTGTTGCGTGCTAACCAGTCAGCGGAAAGGCTGTACATGATTACAATCGAACCGTCCACAGTATACAAAGAACTGCAGATTGCTGGTTTGCATTAAAAAAAACCACAATGCCAGAGTGACTCAACAGGTCAGGCAGCTTCTTTGGAGGACATGGTTAGGTCACAGTTTGGGTCAGAACCAACTGTTTGCCTGTGCTTCAAGATGTAATTCTCCTCTGCAAATTTTCTTTTTCTTAATTCCTTGCAGAATCTTGCTAATAATTCTTCCAGACACAGAAGCAATTCTTGTACTTTATCAGAGTCTTCCTTCATAAAGCCATCAAGGATGCCGGAAACATGCTGTGGTGCTGCCAATGAAAAAATACTGCTAAACATGCAAGATATTAAGGTGTGCATGACAATTTTAATATATTATCATTATACAATTTGCGCATGTGGATCTGTGTTCTTATTTTATACTTATAAAATTTGTGCTATATAATACCTAATTTTACATTAGAATTCCAAAGGTTTGTAGGTTAATTTGGCTTGGTCAAATTGTAAATTGTCCCTAGTGCGTGTAGGATAGTGTTAGTGTGCAGGGAATGTTGGTCGGCATGAACCTGGTAGGCCTGTTTACGCGTTGCATCTCTAAACTAAACTAAATCCAGTGAAAATGATATGACATGGAGTTTGGGAAATTCTGATTTTGTTGTCCATCCACATTTTAGTTGTTAATCAACTCTATAACATTGGACTGAAGTCTTTTGTAAGCATGAAATACACAATGATCATCATCTTAACGGCTTACTTTCTCTTGTATTTATTAGTTCTTTACTTATGATCACCTGTTGTATTAGCTATTGAGAAGAAGCCTGCAGCAGTCTGATGATCTCCAACTCAATGAGGAGGAGAAGAGCAATGCCAATGAGAATTCCAATTCGCAAGACGATGACATTTTGGAGCAGATTGAAACTCCAGAGCCAACCGAGAGTCTGAAAGATATGCAGCTAAATAAAGACTTTTTCCAGAAAAACCCCGAGGCAAAACTACACCCTGGTGATCTGATTGTCCTTGACTTTGGTCCTAATACGAAAAGTAAGTTTATAATATTTGATAAACTTATTGTTTTATTTTGCCATTACGAGAATTCTAAATGTACATTTATTGTTTTTATACACAGCATGATTGATAATAATGTTTTGGATTAATACCTTTGTCATTTTTAAAATACTGACGATATATGGAATGCAAAATAATGTGATGTGTTTTAATAACAAGTGCGTATATTTTAAACAACATGACTGAAATATAACTGTTTTGTGATGTTTCTTGAAACACTATAACAAATTTAAAAACTGAGTTTTTAGGGAAAGACAAGGTGGTAAGATTAACTTTGCATCGTAGTTCTATAAATTTTGACTAATAAAATGCAGTCATTGATAATGAACTCTGTAGAAGTTCAGTAGTTTAGTTAGCAACATGCTGAATCTCCCAATCTCCAAATGGGCATTTCTTGTACTTTCTAATATAATTTGTATAACACATGACATTATTGGATCTAACTTGTAAATCACAGGTACAGCATATATTATGGGATAGTTATCCTCAAAGATGTTGTTCAAAATAATTTGGCAGTATCAGGGCAACTAGGATGAAGAGAACAAAAATGAGTACTAACTGAAGATGGAAATTCAGAAAGGATGTTTAGTTTAGAGAGACAGGGCAAAACCAGGCCCTTCAGCCCACTGAATCTGTGCTGAACAACGATCCCCCTACTCGAGCACTATCCTACACTACAGGGACAATTTACATTGTGTTTTCTTTCAGGTAAGAATTTTAGGCGAAAATAGAATTAATTAAACTCCTGTTCTATCTAATAACAAGGTAAGATAAATCCGTAAATAACAAATTATTCATCAAATAATGTATCTTTCTACAGGCAAACGCAAAGAACAACTTCTAGCAGTAGCGAGAAAAGATGATGTCTCATCCTACATTCCTATGAAACCTCTTCTAGTGAAAAGTAAATCATTTGATCGTACTACAACTCCTGCTTCTAACCGACAAACAAACCTGACTTCAAGTAAGGTTCATTTTGATGTAGGGAGATTCAAACAGAGCATTTTATCTTTAGAAGTGTCATCCTGCTGTCTCATAAGCTGGTATAACAGTATAAATTTAGATCATGCTGATTTTTTTTTCACAAAAGCAATTGAAGGTGCAGATATGCCACAGCATTTAGATTTCAAATTAATATTTTCCAATGACTTCCAAATAACAAGATTGAGAACATGTCAGACTAGTTAAATAGCTGAACACATTTACTCTACACATATTTATCAGAGCCTTCTTTGAAAACCTGGATCTTACACTCTTCCTGTTTCAAGACTTTATATTCCTTTGCATAACTCAATAATTACATTATTGATGTTGGATACTAAAAACATATTATTAGTTTATTTAATAATCAATCGGAGTTTTTTTTCAGAGCAAGAGTGCCATGAGAGGGTACTTTCTGCAGCAAGAAGGAATACTTGCTATGTGAAGGATCCAGATTTATCTGCATCAGTAGTTTTCCAGGCCATGCAGAAAGAAAATGAAGATGTGCTGAAATCCATGGAAAAGCAGAACACAGTAACAAAAGCACCATTGTGTTGGCAAACAGTAAGTAATGACAAGAAAAAATGACCTTCAGAAATATTAAGACACATTGGTTATGAGAAATGACCACATTGGTCATTAGCAAATTTGCAGATGACACGAAGCTGGGTGGCAGTGTGAACTGAGGAGGATGCTATGAGGATGCAGGGTGACTTGGACAGGTTGGGTGAGTGGGCAGATGCATGGCAGATGCAGTTTAATGTGGATAAATGTGAGGTTATCTACTTTGGTGGCAAATACAGGTAGGCAGATTATTATCTAAATGGTGTCAAAGGTTGGGAAAAGGGGAAGTACAACGGGATCTGGGGGTACTTGTTCATCAGTCACTGAAAGTAAGCATGCAGGTATAGCAGGCGGTGAAGAACGGGAATGGCATGTTGGCCTTCATAACAAGAGGAATTGATTATAGGAGCAAAGAGGTCCTGCAGTTGTTCAGGGCCCTAGTGAGACCACACCTGGAGTATTGTGTGCAGTTTTGGTCTACAAACTTGAGGAAGGACATTCTTGCTAATGAGGGAGTGCAGCGTAGGTTCACGAGATTAATTCCTGGGGTGGCGGGACTGCCACATGTTGATAGATTGGAGCGGCTGGGCTTGTGTACTCTGGAATTTAGAAGGATGAGAGAGGATCTTATTGAAACATATAAAATTATTAAGGGTTTGGACACACTAGAGGCAGGAAACATGTTCCCAATGTTGGGGGAGTCCAGCACCAGGGGCCATAGTTTAAGAATAAGCGGTAAGCCATTTAGAACGGAGATGAGGAAAAAGCGTTTCACACAGAGTTGTGAGTGTGTGGAATTCTCTGCCTCAGGGTGGTGGAGGCTGGTTCTCTGGATGCTTTCAAGAGAGAGTTAGATAGAGCTCTTACAGATAGCGGAGTTAAGGGATATGGAGAGAAGGCAGGAACGGGGTACTGATTGTGGATGATCAGCCATGATCACATTGAATGGCGGTGCTGGCTCAAAGGGCCGAATGGTCTACTCCTGCACCTATTGTCTATTGTCTATAAAACCACAGGGCGGCGCAGTGGTAGTTACCATAGAGTCACCCTTTACCGTACTCCCTATATATTTAGGACTATGTCCATATTCTGCTCTAACTTCATTTACAAATTTGCAGAAGGGGAAAAGATTTAATAGGAATTCGAGGGGTAACTTTTTCACACAAAGGATGGTGGGTGTGTGGAACAAGCTGCCAGAGAAGGTAGTTGAGGCTGGGACTATCCCATCATTTAAGAAACAGTTAGACAGGTACATGGATAGGACAGTTTTGGAGGGATATGGACCAAGCGCAGGCAAGTGGGACTAGTGTAACTGGGACATTGTTGGCCGGTATGGGCACGCTGGGTCGAAGGACCTGTTTCCACACTGTATCACTCTATGACTTCATGACTATGACTATTACCGTAGCGGGACAGATCTGGAACAATGACAAGACAGAAAACAGGAAGGAGAAAGAGAACTTAGTAACATGGTGTCAAGGCATCAATCTCTCCCTCATTGTCCACAAGATAAAGGAGATAGTTATTGACTTGGGGAAATGAGTTGGTGTACATGGTCCAGTCAGCATTAATGGTGGAGATAAAGATGTTCTAGTGGTTCAAGTTTTTAGATGTAAATGTCATCAACAATTTGTCCTGGACCAATCTCAATGATGCTCTGGACAAGAAAGCACACCAACACCTCTACTTCCTCAGAAAACTCAGGAGGTTTCTGAAAGGACAAACCATCAGAATCAGAAACAGCTGATTTCCTGCTGTTATGAGATCACTGAATGATCCCCCTCTAGGCCAGGATGTCGTCCTAATCTCCCAACCTATTTCATTGCAGATCTTGGCCTTTTAATTTTATCTGCACTTTCTCTGTAACTGTAACATTATAGCACTAATAGTATATCCTGCATTCTGGTATTTTCTCTTTGCACTCCTCTCTGGCTCGATTGTACTTGTGTATGGTATGAGATGACCACAAGCAAGGTTTATCATTGTATCTTGGTATGCATGACCATAATAAACCTGTACCAATAATGCTACAATAGAAGAACCAGTGAGGAGTTTTTGGAAAGATTTACACTAGTATATCTTTGGAAATAATTAGTTTGATTTTTCTGGAGAAATAGCCCACGCTTGACAAATTAGCTTGCGCTTTGTCGAACAAAGATAATTAAAATGCATTTGAATGAAAATATGATAGAAATGTCACAAGATTATCTGAATGAATGATTCTTTTGTTCTGGAATTTCTGTTTTAATTATTCAATTATTCCATTATATAGCATTCACCTGACCCAGCCATGAATGGCAGATTACAGTGTTCTTCAGTAAAGCCTAATATGGTCAATAGAGCTATTGAACGAATCAGCCTCCTGGAACCCTGGTAAGCATATTGGTTTTCCTAGATATCTTCCTTTTGACCGCAGTGCACACACATTGTATTTCCCCTTCCGACTTGCATTTTTAGCTGTCACATTTTTGCATTTTTTCTTCATTGATGAATTCATGTATGCACAACGTTGGTGGAAAAGTTCTGCGGAAAGATATCACTGTTCAGTGTCATCGCAGGATTGCATAAGCTATATAATGAGTTTGTGCAAGTTTTTCAGAATGCTCCTTGGAAAATTATTTTCATATTTTTACACAGTATCTGAAATGTCTAATGTCCAAAATATGGCTGCAACTGTGTTGTCATGAAGCTGTTTTACCTGAAGATCTTGATCTCTTCCAAAAGTCCAAGTTATATGTTGATAAATTTAGTCATGCCACATCCCATTTCCCATTGTACTGCATGGTTAACAGTATTTTTTTTTACCTTTCCTCACTGCTCTTTCCCCAAAGCCTTGCGATTTAAAAAAAAAAAATAATCTTTATATCAAGTTTCCTTTAATGAACATAAAGTAGGCAGCTGAGCACCTCAAACTTGCTCTGCTATTTAATAAGATCCTGGCTAATCCAAATGCAACCTCAACTTCACATTCCCATCCACCCACAGTATCCTTGCAACGCCTAACTTATCGACTATCTACCTCCCATAATAATTAAAGATTTAGATTTTGCTACTCTTTTGAGAAAGAGAGTTCCAACTATTCATGACCTCTTACAAACGAAAATGCTTCAACTCCATTTGAATGGTTGACATTGAGACTGAATTTTTAATGCTCTCACAATAGATAATGTCCTCTGGTCAAGACCCTTCAGAACCCTTCAGGATCTTAAATTGTTCAATCAAGTTCCCATTCCTCTTTGAAATGTCAGCAGATTCAACTATAGCCTATCCAACCTTTCATTCTAAAATATGCAACCCAGATATTCTAGTAACCTTCTCAGAAAGCATTATCTTCCATAAATAAGAGGACCAACACTGGGCACAGATTACATTAATTTATTGTCATGTACTGCAGTACTATGGTTCGGTTTCCCCTTTTTTCTCCTCCCTCAGGATCCTTATCCTTTTTTTAGTAAATTATAATTACTTAGAATTTCCTGACATTTCTAAAGCGAAATATTATGTACATTGGAGAGAAATAAGTATATTGAAACAGTCATTGATTCCATTTAATTTATGTATGGACTTTATACATATAATATGAAATAAACGTGGACATCATAGTACACTCCAGAAAAGTTTGGATTGTCATATTGCCAGGTATGGCAGAAATCTAGGCGCACAATCTACACACAATGACCCTTTGTTTCACAGACCAACAGTATAAGAGCCTTTTTTGCTGTTTTTTCTATCAACTATAATTTCTAACATACTTGCATTACTTGGTGCATCAAATCTTTCAGTTTTAAGGGTCATATGACGCTTTTGAAGTTTCCAGTTGCACATAATTGTGTTTCTACCACTTGTGTATTTTTTTTAGTCAACAAAAGAAGCTTAGAAAAACATTGGAAACAATAGAAGATCCTTTGAACGACAGATCAAGTGGGGATACTGTATTAGACAGAAATGCACTCAATACTGAGGTGAATAAACTTACTTTTTTCTTATTGAAGCACATTGTTATTTTTTTCTTCAGTGACTCACTAAATTGCCAAATGGAGGTTTACCCGTTGACTAGCTGGAAATGGGTTGTCAGAGAAATGCTGTTAAGAAAATTTGCAAATAAATGCAGATATTGCAATAATTTAGCACTTCCTTAGGGTATTTCTAATGTCATATTTTACAATTTAAAAGAAGCTTTTGACTTTGCATATATTTCACTGATATTCATCAAAATTAGAAACAATATAAGGTTTGAAGCAATAACTTGCAATTTTCAGGAGGTTAAAAATTGCAATTTCTTTTTCTGATAGACCCATCAAAGTGTTGGAGTATCTGACAGGTTACCAGCAAAGGATACAATTTATATCTCAATGGAAATTTTGTCCAACTGGGGTAATGACGACAAAGTGGGCTTAACAGAAGTGCAGTTTTTTGACCAAAAACAACAGAAGATTTTTGTTTCGCCTAATGATGTTGATATTGGAAATGCATATTATCCAGGAAATTTGCCCTCTTTAATAAATGGAAAAGCAAAGGTAAGCGAGACGGATCTCTGAAGTGGAGGACATTTACCAGATTTTAGACTGTAAACAAACTTTGTTTACCTCCAGCATCTAAATCAAGTATTTTTGTTTTCTGCCTAATAAGTAATAGATTGTGTAACAGCGTTGGTAAATTGGATAATAAATTACATTTTTCTTACAAAATGCTGTAACAATGTTTTCCTTCCCATTTCAAATGACCTATTAATAATCCAGAGAAAATATTTAACTAACATGGAACATAAATCAATACCGCACGAGAATAGGTCCTTCAGCTAATAATGTCCATGCTAACATTACACTAAGTAAAACTGGTGGCACAGTGGCGCAGCTGGTAAAGCCGCCTCACGGCGGCAGAGATCCAGTTTGATCTCAATCTCTCGTGCTTTCTGTGTGGAGTTTGCACATTCTCTCTGAGTGTGTGGATTTCCTCCGGGTGCTCTGGTTTCCTTTTTATGTATGCGTTTCTGTTTTAATTATATTATTGCATTTCATTTTGTTTTTTTAACTTTATATGTGAGAAAGTTTAAACATGGGTATGTTAAGATATTTTCCTTTCCCTTCTTCACAGACCACAAAAGATTGTCACATGTGGACATGTTCTTTCCACCCACCGGTTCAATTGTACTTTGTTCTACGTAATCTAAACAAATCAGTTGACTTTGGTATTTCCAAGATCAAGATTTGGAATTATAACAGAAGCCTCAATGTAAGTTCCTTCTACATTTGTTGCAATTTAGAAAGTAGAAATTCATTTACCAATTTAAAAGATATTTAAAATCAAGAAATAAAATGCAGGAGGCAGCATCTCTGGAGAACATGGATAGGTGATGTTTTGGGTTGGGACTCTTCTTCAGACTGATTTCATGAGCTTCCAGCAGAAGTGGTGGAGGCAGGATCGATTTTAACATTTAAGAGTAAAGTGGATAGGTATATGGACGTGAAGGGAATGGAGGGGTATGGTCTGAGTGCAGGTAGATGGGACTAGGGGAAAACAAATGGTCGGCACGGACTGAAAGGGCCGAGAGGGCCTGTTTCCGTGCTGTAATTGTTATATGGTTATATGGTTATATGGGTTGGAGAAAGGATAAAGCATGGCAAATCATTGATGGACATGGGCGAGGTGGATTTTTGACTGGCAGATGGTTGGACAAAGGCCAGAGTTGAACACACACAAGTTGTGAGACAAATTGATTCAGCCTGAGGACAGGGGCCAAATTCGGAACGTCACCCATCCTCGTTCTCCAGGGATGCTGCGTGACTCGCTAACTTACTCCAGCATTTTGTCTTTCCTTGGTAAACCAGCATCTGCAATTCCTCGTTTCTAAAATAAATGAATACCTTTATTTGTGCTTCTGAAAATGTTAGGCTTATTTGCTATAAATAGGTTGGAGCGGTGTAAATCTATAGAGGTTCAGTCTGCTGGCATTAGCAAAGAATGTGGAACAGCAGAAGATTTACATAAAGGATTAGAGTTAAGCTTTATCCTGATCTTAGTTCTGAACAACCAATATTTGTTATTTGTACTGCGGATAGTAATATGTGCAGCATAACATGTAAGTATCTATCAAGAATGTTATTGTCGCTTTATACCATGCTAAGGTTGAATTATCTTCAGTTACCTTTGAGAACTGTTGTTTGTATATTAGATTGGAATGTGCTCTGAGTGCAACAGATGATTGATGCTGTGCCTGGCTTTTGTATGTAATAGCATATTTAAGTTTATATTTATAATGCTGTTTAATAAAGGATATTGAACATTTCTCAATACTTTTAACCTACTTATTCTCTGCAGCTTCAATAAATTTAAGACTGAAATTTTATGAAGTAGAAACAAATGGATTTAGTTTTTACCTTTATTTCTGTGCTATGGTTCGTTGTAGCTAAGTAATGAAATGCATAAATAAAGAAACATTAAATCCCCAAATTAAAGTATTTCACAGTTCACACATCGGAACAATTATTTCGGTCCGTATACTCATGATATGATACAGAGAGATCACAAGCAAATAGTAATTGCCTTGTTGCTCTACCAGGCATTTTTATGCTTACTTGCAAAAACTGGAAACACCACAGACCTACGGTATATGTAATGTAGAGAATTCCCGATTTTCATCAGTTGGGCAGATTTGAGCAGGTTATGGGAGTGGGAGTAAGTCAGCAGAACTATCTTCATTTTTTTCCTAGGCACAGTAATACAATTGCTTAATTATGATAGTGATTGATTTTCTCTTAAATTTGCAAAAATCTTTAGAAAATAGAAAAAACTTCATTTGACGAGATTGTGACCATTACATATTGTGGCCATTGCTGTGATGAACATGGCTAGTGAATTATTGAAATAACTTCAAATTATGGAAGACAACAACAAATGCATAGGAGTAAATTTGCCGGTAATTAAGAGTGAGAAATGACGCACTGTAGATACAAGTTGGAAGGCGAGGTACAAATCTGGAATTTGTGGGATCAATTTCCAGTGGTTGTGGTACAGAAAAACAACTTCAATATTCAAGAGTCTTTTTATTGAGGGGGTAGGTGAATGCAAATAGGCCTGCTTGCATGCACAAACGAGAAACACCAACATGCCCTGGATGAGTTCTAACATGTCCAGTTGAGTTATAACGTCTATACAGGGAAATCTCTGGCATTGGGGAGTATGCATTCCTAGAAAATGTCCGTATCATGATTTTCCATAAGGTGAGGCCGCGTCATCTGGAAAACGTTTGAGTTGAAAAACTTGCTTTGTTGTCACCTTCTCCTAGCTAACAATGAACTATTCTTCATGTTCCTTGATCTCCATCTCTTTTGATGTCTTGTTTTCTCACCTTACCCTTCCCCATCTCTGTCTCCTCCTCCCCGACTATCAGTCTGAAGAATGTCTCAACCCAAAATATCACCCATTCCTTCTATCCAAAGATGCTGCCTGTCCCACTGGGTTACTCCAGCATTTTGTCTATCATCCTTGAAAAACTATAAATTTTGTGTTGATTTGTTTACATTATTTTCACACAAATTCAGTGAGAGAAAATGTTACTTGGTGTTTCAAACTTTTGGTTACTGATTTGTGAATTCTCTACAGCCTAATTTCCAATACCCGAATAGCTGGAAAACGATTCTTGCCTTTATAATTTGAACCTGTTGCATTAGAATTCACGTTATATGTTTTAAAAAATGTAACAAATTTTCAACCTTACAAAAATTGTATTGTCTTTGATTTCTTTATTTAGGATCTTGATATTGGGGCAAAAAGTGTGAGGATTTATGTGGATGGTAATCTAGTACATGAAGAGGAGCTAGAAAAAGGTTGTGGAAACCAGGTCTTTGACTACAGTACGACCATTGATTTGAGGTCCAGCGAAAAAGGATTTTACATGGCCAATGGGAGCGATATGGAAGAAGAAACTAAAGAAACCAATAGTGCGGAAAGAGAACAGCGTGTTACGTCTCTAGAACAAGTAAATTCCTCATTCTTTTTAAATTCAACATCGAGTAAAATGAGAAATACACTTAATGCTTCCAGTGGGAGTGACACAGAAGAGCAAACTAAAGAGGTTGGGAGTTCAAAAATAAACTCTGACATACAGTTGCCGAAGCCGTCAAATTGCTCATTCTTTTTTAATTCAAGCTCAGACAGTGAGAAAAATATATTAAATTATTCAACAGGCTCACCAAAGAATAAGAGTTCTGCCTTGGAAGAAGCCATGATGTCAACAGCCCCTATTTCACTTGAGGAGTCACTCTTAAGGATAAATATTTCAGAAGCTAGTAAGGAGATTGAAGAGGATCATTTTGTTGAGATCCTGGACCCAGAGGAACTGTGTGACAACCAAACTGCAAAGACAAATTCAGAAATGTCATCCATTTCAAAACTGCCACTGTGGTTAAAATCACCAGCTGAAGAAATGTCCCAGAAAAGTAAATGGAAGAAGCCTCTGTGGCTGAGTGATGAAGTGCCTGTGGATTTAAGAATTAGCCATTCGAGCAAAACCAATGAAACCAGTAGTAGTTGGCCTGATCTATTTGATCTTGTTCACAGTCATAAAGATGCTGATGGTCCAACTCATAAGATGGTAAATTGCAAAAGCAAAGAATTAGCTGGCTCTCAAGGGAGGGACAAAATACACACTGATATAAGTGATTTGGACTTTCTGGACAACCTCAAAGAAAAGGACTCTTGCGTTCCTTCGTCACAGGAGGAAGAGAGTCCAAGAAATGACCGCCCCATCAGTGGAAGGAGAAGCTCTTTGAAAAGGCCAAGAAATGCAGAAATGCTTAATATAAATGACACTGATGATCTGCCTCTAACAGGTACAGTGAATTTATCTAACTTTTTTGCCTGGACAGAAGGCGGTCTGAATGCCAGGACTTGAGGAGTGGAGCTATTGGGAGAGGTTGGGCAGGGTAGGACTTTTATTCCTTGGAACGTAGGAAGCTGAAGGTTGATCTTAGAGAGGTGTATAAAATCATGAGGGGAACAGATAGTATGAATGACGCAACCTTCTTCCCAGGGTAGGTGAATCAAGGACTGGAGATCATAGGATTAAGGCGAGAGGTACCTGAGGGACAACGTATTCCACACAGAGGGTGGTATGGCATGTTTCCATGCTGTATTACTCTAAATGAACATTTAGAGCAATTTGGGTTGCATTTTTATTTATTGACAGGATGTAATTGCTTCTATTGTTTGATCACCGTTCCATATGTCTAAAGTGTTTCTTATAAGAAGTATGTTCACCCTCTTCCGTTGCCTGTGGCTATCTTGATCTCACCTCTTCAGCTGTTATTGCAATGATTCCAAATTATGAACTGATTGGGTACAAGCAAGATATGCTGTAATAATGGTGTGATACATGAACCTCAACACAAACGTAGCATAGCAGGCAAGATTTAAATAAAAGACATGCATTTTTCTGCACCTTTCGTAGCCACGGGATATCCCAATGCATTTTACAATCGTGAACTGTTATGTAATTCAGAAATTACGGTGGGTAATTGAAAAAGTGCCAAGTCCAAACTTGAGGAATTCTTATGAGTCTCACGGGTTTCAAAAAAGCATCTTTAAATAATGCAGCCTCTGGAGAATTTTCCCATTAAGCCTATTTTTTTAAAGATTCTACTCTCCTCCTTGGTCAGATTTAGATTTAAGTTTAGATTTAGGATTATTGTTGTTTATTATTATTGAGATACAGCGTGGAAACAGGACTTTCAGCCACGGCGACCAGCGATCCCTGTACATTAACACTGTCCTATGCACACTAGAGGCAATTTACAATTTTACCACGCCAATTAGCCTACAAACCTGTACATCTTTGGAGTGTGGGAGGAAACCGGTGCATCCGGAGAAATCCCACAAAGGTCATGGGGAGAATGTCCAGACTAACAGAATGCACCCATAGTCAAGATCGGACCTGGATCTCTAATGCTGTAAGGCAACAACTCTACCGCCATGCCGTCCTGTCACATGTACTGAGGTACAGTGAAAAGAACTGGTTAGTGATTAAGTTAATAATGTAGGAGGAAGAACAGCAATACCTGGACATTGAGGTACCAAAACCTTTAAAGGTTGTTACATATTGATAAAGGTGTTATTTATTTATGAAATAATACAGATGATTTTATGATATATAATTAGATTACAAAAGCAAGAGGTTTTGAATAAACCTTTATCTGGTTTGGCCTCAAGGTTTGGGAGAGGATTCATTGGTATTGATGAGGAATTTGAGTTATGGAGAAACCTATGGGCCTGTCCCACTTAGGCGATTCATAGACAACTGCAGGCGATTTTCATAGTCGTAGCAGGTCGCCGAAAAACCGGCGACTGGACTAATGGGCCTGTCCCACTTAGGCAATTTTTTAGGCGACTGCTGGCGAATACGACAATGGAATTCACCGAGGTCAACACCGGCGACAACCTACCTTACTTGGTGACAACCTTCAACAGCACCTACGTCAAGCTACGCTCATTGGCGTCAAACCAACAGTCGCCGAAAAATTTTCAACCTGTTGAAAACGCAGCGGCGACCAGAAAGACGTTACGGCTCTTTGGGCGAATGAGGAAACTACTCATGACCATACAGGCGACACCCCGGCGACCATGTGGCGACAGCCAAATCGCCTAAAAAAATCACCTAAGTGGGACAGGCCCATTAAAGAGCTCTTTATTAGACTGAATATATTTTTTTCGCAGTGTTATTAAAGAGCTCTTTATTAGACTGAATATATTTTTTTCGCAGTGTTCTTAGTAACCAGTGATGCCGTTTATGATAATTAGCAAAAGGGGAAAGATGGGGTTTTTTGAGGCAGCGTAATATAATTTGGAGTGGATTGCCCAAAATGATATATGAAACAGGTCATTGATAATTGAAAATGTATTTAATAGAAAGATATGCAGGGCTATGATGAAAGAGCAGGATATGGGTCTGATTGAATAGTTTATTCACATATACGTCGAGGACTGCTGTATTGTGTGATTCTATAATAATGCTTCTGGATTTTCCATACATTTCTCAGTATGTAGTTGCATTCACTTTTTTGAAATTGCGTATTATTTGTCGATGAGCCAAAACATTGAATAACAAAATGTTGAAAATGAAATTAACCTCAGTTTTTTTGTAATTTGCCCCATCGGTTTATACAGGTTCAGTGGATCCAGTTTGTAGAAAAGTCAAGTATCTGAATTTCCTAATGTATGCTTCAAATTGCAGGGAAGATTGTCACCTAGTATGATTCAGTGACACAAAGGCATCTTTATTCCTTAAGGTCTTGTAAATTGAAGTTATTTAGCAATTGGCAGAAATTATAGGTTGCGGGTGGACCTTGGAATGTTGCCACCCCATGGTACAGAGCAGAGCGTTCGTGTTTTAGAAGCTGCAGCGTGCAAGTGCTATGAATTTAAGTGATATTTGCACCGTTTAACAGGATGCTGATTAGGGTTGGTAGTAAAAGTTAATCCTTTCAGTTGGTCATTCAATTGGTCTGACCTTCAGCCTTCAAGGATTGCAGCATTGAGAAGATTTATACAGAATGCGCATAAATAGGCTGTTCAGTCCAAATGATGCTCTCCTTCATCCTGATTTTAAAATCCTCCTATTCTTTCTTGCTCATGTAATTTGGATCTCCTTGGTAAAAAAAATGAAGAACAAAGCGTTGCTTTGATTTGAAGCAACAAGAACAAAGAATGAAGAAATATTTAATTCCATGTACATGTGGTTCAGAACAAGAATATTAATTCCAAATGTTAGGGGATTGACCGTTTTGTATTGTAAGATTTCAAGTGATTCTTAGTTAATATGATACGGTTAGTATAGTCGTTAAGTAACTGGATTAGCATTCAGGATTCTGATTTCAAATCCCAATATGCTTGCTGTGGAATCTACTTTCAAGTGATTAAATCTGGAGTTTTACCAGAAAAGCTTGTTTTCGGTAACATTAACCTTGATTCTACCCAGTTGTTTTAAAGATCTCTGCTTCAAGAAGATTCTTCAGAGGAGGAAATCTGCCTGTCCTTCTCAGTTGGTCCATTTGTAACCCCAGTCCTGGTGGACTTATTACCCTTGAGACGCAGGAGTTTGGGGATGGACAACAAATAGGGTCCCGATCCAAAACACCACCTATCCGCCACAAATAGTAAAAGGCATGGATAGAATGGATGTGGAGAGGATGTTTCCACTAGTGGGAGAGTCAGAATAAAAGGTCAACCCTTTAGAAAGAAGATGAGGAGGAAATTCTTTAGACAGAGGGCGGTGAATCTGTGGAATTCATTGCCACAGACGACTGTGGAAGGCAAGTCAATGGATATTTTTAAGGCAGATATAGATAGATTCTTGATTAGTAAAGATGTCAGGGGTTATGGGGAGAAGGCAGGTGAATAGGTTGAGAGGCAAAGATAGATCAGCCATGATTGATTGGTGGAGTCGACTTGATGGACAGAATGGCCTAACTTTGCTCCTATAAAATTATGAACTATCTATTTTCTCTAGAGATGCTGCCTGAACCCGGTGAGTTTTTACAGCATTTTGTGTGTTTATGGGTTTGCCTGTGATGTTCACTTTCCCTGAATGAATAAAGTTTTAAAACATGGAACCTGGTGGCCTTTATATAAGGTGGAATGCTGGTCATTTTGAATAATATGCCAGCAGCAGCAAGTGCATTGGAACAGTCACCTCAGGTTCCCTTCCAAAATACACACCCAACTAGACCTTTAAAATATTACCATGCTTTTTTCAGAGTGTTGTCATGGTGTACCTTCACCAATAGGACTGTTGTGGATCAAGAATATGCCTTGCCACCACCTATTCAAGATCGGTTTGGCTGGGCAACCAATGCTGACCTGGTCAATGACACTCCTAGCTGTAGAAATTAATATGAGATACATTTCTTTGCTTTATGATTATCTTTTAAATAGTTTAATTATTTTCTATTATTATCTATTATTAACTAACATAGTATATCTACTATAAACCCACTGACTCCCATGGCTACACTTCTTCCCACCCTGCATCCTGTAAGGACTCCATCCCCTACTCCCACTTCCTCTGTCTATGCCGCATCTGCACCCAGGATGAGGTGTTCCAAACCAGGGCATCGGAGATGTCCTCATTCTTCAGGGAATGGGAGTTCCCCTCTTCTACTATAGATGTGGCTCTCTCCAGGATCTCTTCTATACCCTGTAACTCTGCTCTCACTCCCCATCCCCCCACTCGTAACAAGGGCAGAGTCCCCCTTGTCCTCACCTTCCACCCTACCAGCCGTCACATACAACAAATAATCCTCCGACATTTTCGCCACCTCCTTCGGGATACCACCACCGGCCACATCTTCCCATCTCCTCCCCTTTTGGCTTTCCGCAGAGACCGCTCCCTCCGTAACTCCCTGGTCAATTCATCCCTTCCCACCTGAACCACCCCCTCTCCTGGCACTTTAACTTGCAACAGGAAACGCTACACTTGTCGCTTAACCTCACCCCTTGACTCCATTCAAGGACCCAAGCAGTCTTTCCAGGTGCGGCAGAGGTTCACCTGCACCTCCTCCAACCTCATCTATTGCATCCGCTGCTCTAGGTGTCAGCTGCTCTACATCGGTGAGACCAAGCGTAGGATTGGTGATTGCTTCGCCGAACACCTCCGCTCGGTTTGCAATAACCAACCTGATCTCCCGGTGGCTCAACACTTCAACTCCCCTTCCCATTCTGAATCCTACCTTTCTGCCCTGGGCCTCCTCCGTGGCCAGAGTGAGGTCCACCGTAAATTGGAGGAGCAGCACCTCAGATTCCGCTTGGGTAGTTCACACCCCAGCGGTATGAACATTGACTTCTCCAATTTCAGGTAGTCCCTGCTTTCTCCTTCTTTCCCCTCCCCTTCCCAGCACTTCCTGAGCCCACTGTCTCCGCCTCTTCCTTTCTTCTTCCCACCCCCCCCACCCTCAAATCAGTCTGAAGAAACGTCGCCCATTTCCTTGGCTCCATAGATGGTGCCTCACACGCTGAGTTTCTCCAGCATTTAGTCCACCTTCAGTATCCAGGTGCATTGCTGTTTCCCATTATATGTTACACACATGCACGCACACTCACACCACCCCCCCCCCCACACACACACACCACCACCACCACCACACAAACATCCCTTGGTTCTGTGCAAGGGTCCACAGATGCAGTGATGGAATCTTCCTATGACTTTTGGTTTTAGTTTAATATTTCAACTTTAATTTGTTTTTCGACTTATTTTCCATTTGTGTGTGCAGAATTATGTTTTTCCTTTGAGGCTGTTTTCATTTTGGTCACAAAATTGCAGAGTACAGCCACAAGGCATTGCAATGCATGCCTTCAAATATGTCCTGCGGATTTTTTTTCAGATTTCCAGAAGCCCTCTAACTCTGTAGTGTCCACAAGAGCCAAGTGGCGAAATGATCAGGATGACACCCTCATGGAATCGTGGAATTCTTTATTAAAGTTCAACAAGTCACAACGGGGCCGTCTAGCCAACTTGGATTATGAGGGAGACATATTCGATGAATTCCTGCAGGAACAGAGGATTGGAAGAGAACCAAGACTTAAATCCTTGCATCAGGAATCGGTACAAGAAACCAAGGAGGAGAAAGAAGAGCACGCAACTGATCCTGAAAGAGATGACGATGGAAGTGATTTTGAAATTCCAGTTTTACCATTTGGCTGTCATTTGATAATTAACATCTTATCAACTTGGGGTGATCGACATTATGTCGGACTTAACGGGATTGAAATATTCAGCTCATCTGGCGAGCCCGTCAAAATAGCACAAATAAAAGCAAATCCAGCTGACATTAACATTTTGTCTGCCTATGGAAAAGATCCCCGGGTAGTCTCAAATTTGATTGATAATGTAAACAGGACACAAGATGATATGCATCTCTGGCTGGCACCTTTCACTCCAGAAAGTCCACATTTCATTTATATTGACTTTGTGAATTCCTGTCATGTAGCTATGATTCGAATCTGGAATTACAACAAATCAAGAATACATTCTTTCCGTGGTATTAAAGATGTAGAAATCTCGTTAAACAGAAAGTTCATCTTCAAAGGAGAAATAGCCAAGGCTTCAGGAACACTAGGTGGAGGTAAAGCATTCAGTTGTTTATGTTACTGAGTTTAAATGGGGTTAATATTTCCAGATAAAAGGTCTCTACTTTCTGTGCTTCCTATGCAATTAGTAATAAACAAAATCTTATTCTAGGCTTTAGAGATACAGCGCAGAAACAGGCCCTTTAGCCAACCGAGTCTGCGCCAACCAGCTATCACTCCATACACTGACACTATTCTACACGCTAGGGACCATTTACAATTTTACCAAAGCCAATTAACCCATAAACCTGTACATCTTTGGAGTGGGAATGTCCAAACTCCATACAGACCGCACCCATAGTCAGGATTAAACCCGAGTCTCTGCCTTTGTATGGCAGCAGCTCTACCGTTGCGCCACCGTGCCGCCCTAAAAGAGTTTCAAGATTTAAGTTTATTATTGTCATGTGTACCGAGGTACAGTGAAAAGCTTTGTTTGTGCACTTGTGTCGGAAGGTTTTGGGAGTGAATCACACACCTGAGACTTGAGCACATGCTGTACTCTCACAAAACTAAATGACCATTTCTCAGCCATCAACTGAACTGACCATTTATTTTAAGCACTTTGGCTACTATATTTCTGCATTTTAACAATAATGTGCCTTAATAATAATACAGAGCACCAGATGGCCATCAAAAGTTCTCTTTAACAAATATATAATAAAGCTAAGATAGACACAAAAAGCTGGAGTCTCGACCCGAAACGCCACCCATTCCTTCTCTCCAGAGATGCTGCCTGTCCTGCTGAGTTAATCCAGCTTTTTTGTTTATCTTCAGTTTAAACCAGCATCTGCTGTTCCTTCTTACATATTATAAAGCTACATTGAATTAACATCAGATTAGGTAACCAACACATTAATTGGATGTGTATATTGCCTCTCAAACTACACACGGAAAATGTTCTAAATTCATGATCGTCAGTAAAAACTCTTTTCAGACAATTACCTCATGTAGATTTTAGAGACATTCAGCATCCTTTCTTGGGTTACGAGAAGGGAAATGTAACTCTTTATATAAAGAGTCTTATATCAGCAGTCTTGTGTCCCCATTTCTCATTTTGTTATTCTTCCGAACCATCACGAACTGGAAATTAAAACTTTTTATATAAAATGATTTATTTTCCAGTTCGTGATGGTTCGGAAGAATATGAAACTGAGAAATGGGGACACAAGACTGCAGATGCTAGAATTTTGAGTAAAAAGCATACTGCTGGAAGAACTCAACGGGTCAGGCAGCATCTATAAAGGGTAGTGTACAGACAACATTATGGGTCAGGAACCTACTGTAGATACATGTTTAGTTTAGTTTATTGTCACAGGTACTGAGGTATTTTTTTTTTAATTGAGAAATATATCTTCTGGTTCACATTTCTAATATTTATATTTAGAAAATTTAAAAATCAGCCAGGATTCCTTTTTTGCTTAGTAAAACTGTTGATGCTGGCTTCTATAAAAGGACACGGTGCTGGAGCAACTCAATGGGTCAAGCAACCTCTGGAGAATAAGGATAGGTGATGTTCCAGGTCAGGACCCTTCTTCAGACTGATTGAAAGGTCCTGACCCAAAACATTACCTATCCGTATTCTCCAGAGATCCTGTCTGACGTGCTGAGTTACTCCAGAACTAGTGTCCTATCTTTTGCTTTATAATTTGTTGTGGCTCTAGATTTATTGTTTCTGCACTTATTTGTTTGTGTTCTTCACTTTTTCAGCTTTGGAACAGTTTGGTGACACTATACTGTTCACTACAGACGATGACATTCTCGATGCAATGTCCCAGTACGATGAAACCTTTGTAGCTGATGTTGATTATACTCTGCCACTTACCTGTGAAGAAGAGCTCAACAGACCCAGCACTGCAGATGATGGAGATGAGAGGCCGTTCACGCAAGCTGGCTTTAGGATAGAAGATAAACAGGTAACAGATATCCAGTGATAGACACAAATGGTGGAGTAACTCAGCGGGTCAGGCAACCTCTGTGAAGAAAATGGATAGGTTACATTTCGGGTAGGGACCCTTCTTCAGACGGTCTGACCCTCCAAGTCAATTGAGGTTTTGGGTAAATCCAGCATTGCCAGTGTGAAGAATGTCAGTGCCATCTGCTGGCAAAGTATCTGTATTACAAGGGAACAACACTATTCAAGAGTGTTTAATTGTCATGTACTGACAATGGAACAATGAAATTCTTACTTGTAGCAGCATAACAGACCTGTTCAATGGAACAATTCAATTCAAAGACAGCTGAAATAAAATCACCACAATTGTATAAATGAATATAAGATATAGCTATAATAATAACTGCATACGGTCTCTTACAACTATCTAAATTCTGCATTTACAGGAGCAGAAACAATTGTCCTTGCCGCCGGTTGGACCAGCCAGTCAGGTACTTGGTGAATATACTGGGAAAAGTAAGTCTTTGCATACAAAGCTAAGTTCTGATAACTCACAGGAATTCTGATGATATAACTAGGTACGTTAGAATACCTACCTTTAGTGGCGCTGCAGTTCTGCCGCTCCCCGTGTGAGCGACTTTGGCGCCTTTCAGAGGGAGGCGGGTTTAAAATCCCGTTTTTCCCTAGACAGTCCAAATCGATCCATGTCGGGCGATTTCGTCGCTAAAGAGAAATCGCTCCGACATTTCATTCATGAAGTTATTTTTAAACTACGCTAGATTATTTATTCACTAGAGGAGTTTAAAAATCATCTTCTGAACGCTGACAGCAGAACGGACCTAACGTAGGCAATAAAAGAAGCGACACAGTTTATTTTTACATAAAAACTTGTTTTTTAGGAAGCATTTAATCACATTTTCATGTTGCGAGAAGGGGACAAAAAAAATGTATGAACCAGCAGTATTTTCCCTGCCGACTTCAGCGCAAACTGCAACGTTCTAATCCACCGCGTTCCACTAAAGCCCACTCGCAAGTTGATTTAAATGGCCATTAATTTACAGGCATTAAACACTAAATTCCTTCCATTTGGCCTATAAATTCATGAAAATTAGATTTAAAAATCATGTTATATTGTGGATTATTGTGTGAATGTTATTTGGACACTTAGGCAATTTAAAAATGTTTATCATTTCTTAAGAAATTGATATATGTTTCGATCCAGTAATTGAATTTTGTAATTAGCTACAATTGGATAACTAACTAATTATATGCTTTAATTTCAGGTCATACAAGTAATATTGTTTCATATTTGTTTCAGAATGTTTCAATCTATAATAACTGAACATTTCACTGACCTCTTAATTTTTAAGAAAGTTATGGGCTTTTGACTGTTCTAGATCACAGCTTTTGTGTTAAGCCAATGGAAAGGCAATGGGGAACAAGATGCTAATTTCTAAGTATGTAAATGGCCATAACTTTCTTAATACTGAAGATATGAAAGTGAATTGGGTGTCAAATTAAACTTCTTTTTATGCTTTATGCTTGATGGGATAAATTGCAGACTTGATTTTTTAAATCTCAAAATTTTGTAACATTGCTAATATAACCACCTCGTGTTTTCCTGGAAAGGCTGCAAAATGCTGGAGTAACTCAGCGGGTCAGGCAAAATCTCTGGAGAATGAGGAGAGGTGACGTTTTGGATTGGGACCTTTCAAGTAGGATCCCAACCTGAAACGTCACCCATACATGTTCCACAGAGATGTTGCCTGACTCGCTGAGTTACTCCAGCACGTGCACCCACACCTACAGTTCCTGGGTTGTACATTGTTTTCCTTGGCTTCTCAAACTTTTAATCAATTGTAGGTACTTGTTTTTACTTGATCGAGATATGTACAATTTGGTGACATTTTGCTGTACTATCTTTAAAGATATATTGAATGCTTAAGATTATTATTAAGGCTAGATGAAAATGTTTCCTGTGTGGGTTGATCAAGATCAGGGAGATAGATTTCGGACAGAGAGCAAGTGTTATTTTTTTATATATGCATGGAGCCTTATGTCTGTTGGACTCTGCCCCCAGTTGATTAAAACCATGTACCATATCAGCCTTTAATAATAGATTAGAGGAGTGAAGAAAGGGTATGGAAACAGAACTGATAAATATGATTCGAACTATTGCATATGTGAATGATAATCACCAACATGACTCTGCTCAGTAGCCTGCACTGAAGTTTGTACTTCTATTTAAAATTAAGAAGAAATTAAATGGTACCAGGTTGAATTTGTTGCATTTATCTATGAATATATAGTATGTTTTGTAATCCCAACTGCCTTTCTTTCAATCTAGCTCTGCAGCTAAATTTCACGGCTACTTGGGGAGACTCCCACTACCTGGGATTGACCGGACTGGAGATTATAGGCAAAGAAGGCCAAGCACTCCCTGTCACAATGGACATTATTGAAGCTTCACCAAGAGATCTGAATGAACTGCCAGAATATAATGAAGACAGCAGAACACTGGACAAGTATGTAATATTCATTGACTGTTTGAACAAAATAATTTAGCTTTGAAAATAGCAATCTTATATGTAAAGCTAGGGTTATCCAAAATATGCTCCGGTGACCACTAGCATCTTTTACAGAGAGCATAAACACCTTACTTTCATTTAAGCTTTAATTTCATAAATATTATTCTCTGCCAGGGCCATAGTGGGTTTTGTGACATATCATTCACATTTCCGATCCACAGTACCTCTAAGATGTTGTCTCCGTGTATCTGAGTGCTTCCTTGCCTCTTTCGTATCCTACCACCACATTAGTAACCCCTTTGGATTTTTAGTTTTGTCTGATCGCAAGAAAGAAGCCACCATATCCATTCTCACTTGTTGCCGCCACCCACTTCTGGTTGTCCTTCACTGGCATCTGCTAATGCATCAGGACAGATCCTGAAAAAAATTAGAGTAGAGGAAGAGTTTAACAAGAATGCAAGAGAACAGTTCAGATGTTCCTGTGGTAGTAACACAGGAGAGATTTAAGAGGGACCTCGGGGGCAACATTTTATCTTGGAGGGTAATCCATATCTGGAACGCTATGCCAGAGGAAGCTATAGAAGTGGATACAATTATGGCTTTCAAAACATTTTTTAGGCGTATTCGTTCTCACCTCGCTCACAGCTAACAATGGCCTGTTTCCTTTATCAGCGTTACCTTTTTGTATATCTTTCATTCATTTGTTCTATATCACTGTCGATATCTCTTATTTCCCTTTCCCCTGACTCTCAGTTTGAAGAAGGAACTCGACCCGAAACCTATTATTTTTCTCTAGAGATGCTCTCTGACCCGCTGAGTTTCTACAGCTTTTTGTGTCTATCTTCGGATTAAACCAGCATCTGCAGTTCTTTCCTACACTTTTTTTCGCATCTATTTCAACAGGAAGGGTTTAGAGGGTTATGGGCCAATTGCAGGCAAATGTGACTAGCCCAAAATTCCATGGACAGATTGGCCAAGGTGTCTGTTTCCATGCTGTATAGCTTCAAGGCACTATACCTGCCCACTTTTAAACAATATAGGCATTAAAATAGTTCTTCTAACTGATATGGCATTCCACGTGCATCCACATCGATCAGGAATTCTTTTATTCCTGTTAATTGAAGACATATGCCAGAGTAAGGACTGCAAGATACTGCTGGGAAGCTGAGCTCTATTGAGAGAGTGGTGTCTTAACAAGGACCCTGCTGGATTGAAAGGAGACTGCTCAGAAGATGGGCAAATGGGTATCGAATAAAAGCCTGGTCTGCTAGTACTGGCAAATGTTTCCCAACATGAGATGTGGGTTACTGCCATATCTTGTTTAGTTTATTGTCATTATCAGGTATAGCAAAAACCTTTTTTGTTGCATGCTATCCAGTCAGCTGGATGACTATGCACAATTACAATCGCGTTGCCCACAGTGTACACATACAGGATAAAAGGAATAACATTTAGTGCAAGATAAAGACCAGAAAAGTCTGATTAAAGGCAGTAGTAAATGAGGTAGCTGGTAGCTCAGGACCACTCTAGTTGGTGATCAGATGGTTCAGTTGCCTGATAACAGCTGGGGAAAAAACTGTCCCTGAATCTGTAGGTATTCATTTTTACACATCTGTAACTCTTGCTGATGGGAGAGGGGAGAGGAGGGAAACATAGAAACATAGAAATTAGGTGCAGGAGTAGGCCATTCAGCCCTTGCCGAGCCTGCAGCATTCAATATGATCATGTGTATCCAACTCAGTATCCCGGAGTCCAAATGCCAATGAACTGGGTGGCAGAGAGTTCCAGAGACTCACCACTGGTTTCAATCTCGTGTGATGGGACTGGGCTGCGATCACAATTCTTTGCAATTTCCTTGCCAAAACTGGCAATCTTGGACAAGACCCTGTACAACTGAAGTTCCCTGCAAACCTAACATACCATTCGCTTTTTTCACTGATGCATGCTATTTCAATACTGTGTATCACCCAGAACTTAATTGCTCCCACCAGTTGATCTTGGTGCTGGCAGAAAAAAAATCTCTTGCAAATGAAAGATGGAAATGGAAGGGATGTTGGTTTGTGTGATGGGCTGGGCTGCGAAAATTCTTTGTCACCAATGTTCTGTTGTGCCAACAGCTTACTGCCCCAGACACCAGCATACTCTTCATGTAGACTTGAACACTCTACCTTTCTCCTGCTTCCCCGTCTCTCTCCTGCTCCTCTCGCAGAATGACAGAATGCTTACTGCACAGGGGAAGAGCATTTGACTCACTTTATCTGTACTGGTTGTTTGCTTCAGCAATCCAACTATGGCCTCTCCCTGTAGCCCTTCAGGTAGTTATCCAGCTCGCTGTTCAACAGCCTGATGAATCTGCTTCCACCATTTCCACAGGCAGGACATCTCAAACAATAAACCACCGGTTGCTTATAAAAATCTTTCTTCAGCTATATTTAAGAGGGAGTTAGATGTGGCCCTTGTGGCTAAGGGGATCAGGGGTATGGAGGAAAGGCAGGTACGGATGATCAGCCATGATCATATTGAATGGCGGTGCAGGCTCGAAGGGCCGAATGGCCTACTCCTGCACCTAATTTCTATGTTCTATGTTTCATGTTAATTTTGGTACTTTTGCCTTTCACCTTCATGGTACATCCCCTAAGGCACTGCACTGTCTATATCCTTCATTATTTTAATTTCTCTATTAGAGATCTGGCCTTCCCTTGTCTTAAGGAGAACATCCCAAGGGGATCTCCAGTCTAACCCCCTTTCTGTTTCCATGCTGTATTGAATTAAAAAAAATCATCTCCAGAATTCTTTTGAGCAAATTTCTTCTGCATCTTGCCTAAAGCTCTTGTATTTGTAAATCTCATACCATGATGTATGTGATATTCATTCCACTTGTGGCTGAACTAACATTTTTATAATTAATCGTCACCCTACATCTTTGCTCGAATGCTGACGTCTACAATTAGTAAACACTGTCTCTTCTGCCTTGACCCTCCTCTCTGCCTCTGTCCTCTCGGTTCCCCTCTTACAAGACTTTTATTTGGTTCTTGATCAGACCCTGTCCTTCAGAGTCTAAGCAGTAAAACTGATGTTACTGGGGAGTTATTGCTTCTAAAAATTTCATCTTAGATATAAAGTGGAAATTCAGCCTTGGAGACTTGTAAAGACTAACTGAATCCTGGTATCTTTGCTAAGGCTGATTGATGGGATTAATATCACCACGGAAGATAAACATATGTGGCTGATTCCTTTCACCTATGGAGAGAATCACATCCTCACCATCAGTTTTAATCAGCAACAGCGTATTGTTGGATTTCGCTTCTGGAACTATAACAAGTCCCCAGAAGATACATACAGAGGGGTGAGTCATTGCAAACGGCTTCGAAATGAGATCTTAGAAGTATAAAAATGGCAGATTTTATATTTTATTGCCACATTTGAAGTTTATATATACAGCTGCTCCTCGATCTACGATGGGGTTACGTTCCAATAAACCCATCGAAAACCGTAAATATCGTAAGTCAAAAACGTTAACACATTGTGATCATGAGACCGGAAGTGTCGTGCGGCTCAGTCCCGTTGCCGAGCATTTGCTGATCGTAAAGTTGAAATATCGCAAGTCGAAGCATCATAAATAGGGGAGCACCTGTATCGGCGATGATTATTTAATTATAATTACAGAAGTATAATCATATTGTGTTGACATTATACATCAGTGCTGATTCTTACTATGGTTTTATACTGTACCTTTTTGTATCCTTTCGTATCACACTGCAACACTTAATGTCGTCACTGTGGTACATGCACTAATGAGTTTGCATGTACAGGTTCACCACCAATTTTCCGGCACTCTTGGTTCCAGAGCCTTGCCATATCCTCTGTTTTGCCAGACCAACAGAGGTCACAATGTGTGTACATTCTCCCTGTTACCATGTGGGTTTTCTCTGGGTACTCCAGTTTCTTCCCACAATTACATGTTTAGATTTATTTGACTTTGGTTAAAAAAAAAATGTAAATTGTCCCTAATGTGTAGGATAATGCTAGTGTATGGGGATCGCTGGTCAGTGCGGACTTGGTGGGCCGAAGAGCCTGTTTCAGTGCTGTATCTCTAAACTAAAAAAAAAGAAGTTACAAAAATGCTAGCCCCCTCAATGTTTCTTCATCAGAAGAATTCAATAGAAACATGAACATAAATTTGTAATGGGTGATCTGCACTAAGAGCTGTGCCAGGTTAAACCCTCTGTTTATATAAACTCAAAAGAATATAAGAAGTAATATATACTAATAATGAACTATTAACATTTCAATGAATAAAGTACGGTTTGAAAGTCAAGTCCAAAGTAATAATTGTTTATAATAATATTTTATAATGTAATATAAAGTGAAGTTTAGTTATCTAGTTATTTAAATAGATACAAAAAGTGGTTTGAATATTTTTAATATATTTTGGTTTTAATAGTTTAAGTTTTAATCGTGCATAATATTTCTGAGTGTTTCTGAATGGTGGAAGCATTCCCTGGCATAATACATGATGCTGCTGAGGATGTGCAACTTTCATCCAACTGGTTGCCCCTGAGCCAAAGTAAGTACAGACTTGCTGTATTGGACCGTGGTGAGCATGGATCATTGTTGTATAATCTGTGTACCATTTCATTTTGATTAGGCAAAGATTGTCCACATTACCATTGATGGGTACTGTATTTCACCACCAGAGGGCTTCCTCATTCGCAAAGGTTCAGGCAAATGTCATTTTGACTTTGCTCAGGAAATTCTCTTCATAGATTATCTCCAGAAGAGCAACGAGGCAGCACCTAAACAACAAATTGGGTAAGAAAAGTCCACTCAACCCAGTTTATTGGTCTCCCTCCTTCACTCTGACTCGTCATTTATCCAAAAACGGGGTCTCGTTGGCGAATCTATAGTTCAATGGTGCTTAATTTGTGACATATGCAACTGCACAGTGACATTTGTTTTGGATATATTACACGTGGGCGGCGCTTTTTTTGGCGCCATTATTCAAAATCCCGTCTGGCCTTCTTTATATCCTGAGGGTGCCTCCTGCAGCCGAACTTGAAGACGCTGGAGGCATTGCCCCATTCACCCTCCTACCAGTCCACGCTCCTCACATCCGACTTCTCCAGCTCCCTCCTGGTTACACTGTCCAACATGTCTTCGGGGGGGGGGTTCCCGGTTTCACCAACAGACAAGCCTTCATGCGTGCCCCGACGAGCCTTTGGACGGTTTCCCGGTCCGGCCGATAGACGAGCCTTCAGACGGGTTCCTAGTCCCACCGACCGCCAAAAGTGGCATTGGAGCTGTGTCTGGCTGCACAGTCATGGGTACAGAGAAAGTAGAGCAGGGAATTGACTGCGCTATCCTGAGATTTCCCCTGTGCTGATGGTCAGTGAGGAAGGGGTGTTGTTCCCAATCCTTGCTAATTGATGTCTGAAGTTGAGGATCCAGCTCCCTGATTATGATGATGGGCTTGACAGAAATTACGGTGTTAATACCAAACTGTCACCACTGGGTGGCGCCCGTTATGGCTGCCTCACCAGCAGTCTGTCTTGTTCCTTCTCTGTTTTTATTATTTTAAGTATGTTTTGAATATTTGTTTTAATGTCTCTTGGTATGTTTTATGTTGGGAGGGGTGCGGGGGAGAATCGGGGGAAACCTTTTTCAGTCACTTACCTCGACGGGGATGCGATTTTTCTCCATGTCGCATCTCCGCCCTCCCTTTGCGGCCTACAACGTGGAGTGGTGTGGCTTCTCCTGGAGCTTCACGCTGCGGGTACAGCGTGGACTTACCTTCATATTAATACATACATATTAATAGGATATAGAAATATACTATAGTATATTAATACGTAAATATAAATAGAATATACTTCTCACATACATTCGTAATATTATTAATATTAACAATTATGTCTGATTTGTATTTCTATACATTTTTTTAAAAATTGCAGATAGGAAAAGATAGAGAAAAATAAAGTAAAAGTAGAAAATCAAAAAAAAAATGAGTGGAGTATTAAACAGGTTATCCATCATTGGAGATGTATCCATGATTTGTTATATATGATTCTTCATCCATTCCTTTATTCAGGCTTCAGTCAGGCTCTCGCACCGAGCCATTTTGACCCTTTAAATATTCAATAAATGGAGACCATATCCCTCTGAAAAGATCCAACTTGTCCAGTAGGACAAGCCTTAATCTTTCCAGATGAAGTGTCTCCGATATTCCTGTAATCCACATTTTGGTTATGGGGGATGTAGGACCTTTCCAGAATTTCCATATTAATTTTTTCTCAATTATTAAACTGTAAAATATAAAAATTCTTTGATTCGTTGTTATTAATTGATCTGTTTCTAATATTCCCAATATTATTAATTTTGAGTCGGGGATCAGATTCATATTAACAATATTTGAAATTATCTTAAACATTTCTGACCAAAATTTAGTAATTTTTATACAATTTGCAAATGACTGCGTTAAGTTAGCTTCTAAGTGCTGACATTTATCACATATGGCAGATACATTTGAAAAAATACTATGTAATATGGATTTTGAATAATGTAATCTATGTAATATTTTAAATTGTATAAGAGAGTGTCTAGCATTTAATGAACAATGGTGTATATGTTGTAAACTTTCATCCCATACTTCTAGTCTGGTTAATTGACCTAATTAGTTTTCCCATGATTGTGTATATATTTCTGTCATTGGAACATCGTTTTCCAATAAAATGTTATAAATATATGATATCAATTTTTCTGTGTTCGGATGTTTATTTAGACATTCATCTAAAATTTCTGTCTTTCTATTTCTGATTTCTTGTGTGTTTGCTTTTACATAGTCTCTAATTTGTAAATATTTAAAGTAATCTTTTGAATGTAATCCATAAATTTGTCGTAATTCTTGAAATGACATGAAGGAGTTTTCCCTATAGAGATCGCCCATTAATTATTAATTAATACCCATGGAATTAATACCATTATTAATTCCATAGTTTTTCCATTGTAAAAAACCTTTGTTCATGATTGAAGGTTTAAATGTAACGTTATTTACAATGGTTAGGGCTAGTGGTATACATTTCAATTTTAATGTTTTCTTTATTTGTTTCCAGATACGTATCCCACTTTCTATTATAGGATTTTCACTATAGATTTCTTACCTAGTTTAATATTAGCAAATAAAATCGAGCTAATTTCAAAAGGCGAACAATCTTCTTTTTCCATTTTTAACCAGATTGGTTGTTTATCTGTCTCTACTAACCAAATTTTTTTTAATATTAACTGCCCAGTAATAAAACATAAAGTTTGGCAGTACTAGACCTCCATTTATTTTTGATTTACATAAATGTTTTTTTATTTATTCTATGGCTCTTATAATCCCAGATTAAATTGGTGACTATAGAATCAACCATCTTAAAGAAATTTTTAGGAAGATATATCGGAATCAATTGGAAGAGATATAGTAATTGCGGGAGAAAAATCATTTTTATTGCATTAATTCTACCTAGCATTGAAATAGGTAATGTTTTCCAATATAATTATTTAATTATATTCTTATTTAATTTATTCAATAAAAGTGGAAAATTGGATTTAAATAAAGAATCAAATCTTTTTGTTACATAAATTCCAAGATATTTGATTTTTTCGTTTGCTATCTTAAAAGGAAATTGTTGTAGTATATGTAAGTTATTTACCATTATTGGCATTAGTTCACTTTTATTCCAATTAATACTATATCCTGAAAATAATCCAAATTCAGTTATTAATTTTAGTAAATTTGGGATACTAATTTCTGGCTTTGTAATATAAAGTAATACATCATCCGCATATAAGGAGATTTTATTTTCAGTATCTCTGGTGTCATACCCATATATTTCAGGATGTAATCTCACCCGTTGAGCTAATGGTTCTATTGCAAGTGCAAACAATAGCGGGGATAAAGGACAACCTTGTCTGCAGCCTCGGAATAAATTAAATTTAGTTGATAGCATTTGATTTGTTAGTATTCTGGCTGTTGGATTAGTGTATAATAATTTAACCCAAGTAATAAACTTCTCTCCCAACTTAAGTTTCCATAACCGAAAACAAGTAAGACCATTCCACCTGGTCAAAGGCTTTCTCCGCATCTAACAATATAATTACTAAGTCTTTATTAATACCTTTTCAAATATATAATATTGAATAATCGTCTCAGATTATATGAGGAATATTGTTTTGGTATAAATCCTGTTTGATCTGGGTGAATTAATTTATTAATAACTGTGCTTAGTCTTTGTGCTAATATTTTGGTTAGTATCTTTTGATCAGTATTTAAAAGAGCTATAGCTCTATATGATCCTGGGCCATCCAGATCTTTGTCTATTTTAGGTATAAGTGTTATAATAGATTCATTTAACGTTTCTGGTGGGTATAAATGTATTCATAGAGTATCTTCAAACGTGGTGCAATCAGATCATAAAATGTTTTATAAAATTCCGAACCAATACCATCTGGTCCCGGTGTTTTACCATTTTTTTAATGATCTGATAGATTCTTTGATTTCTTTTACTGATATTTCAGCATTTAGTGATTCTCTATTTTGTGAATCCAACCCATTCAGATTACATTTTTTTTTTAAATGCTTCTATTCCTATCCTGTTTTCTGTCGTTTTAGCTGAATATAAATTTTTATAATATTGCAAAAATCTCTCATTAATATCTTTGGGTTGTACTAATGGTTCGCCATTGTATGATTTAATCCTATGGATTATTTTTTCTCCCTCCATCTTCTGTAATTGATGAGCCAATAATTTTTGAGGTTTATCTCCAAATTCAAATTGTAATTGTTTAGTGTATTGATAGAGTTTTACAACTTGATCTGAGTATAATTTATTTAATTTATATTTCAGTGCAGCGATTTTGTTATGTTTTATTATGGATGGATTAGCAGCACTCTCTGTGTCTAATTGTTTAATCTCCTTTTCCAATTCCTGTTGTTCCCTCCGATTCTCTTTATTATAAAATGCTTGAGAAGAAATCATAATTCCACGGGCATATGCTTTAAAAGTTTCCCATAATAGGGAAGAAGATATTTCCGGTTTATAATTTTCAAGAAAATCTTGATCTGTTCTATAATATATTCCTGAGTTACTTTGTCTTTTAAAATTTGTGGGTTAAATCTCCATTGTCCCTGTTTTTCCGTTTTACCATTTATTTTAATCATAAATGTTAAAGGTGCGTGATCTGAGATTGTAATATTATGGTATTTTGAATTATAATACAAAATAATACAATAAGTAAGTGAGATAAGTTTAGCGTCAACCAAAAAATAATCTATTTTTGAATAGGTTTTATGTATAGGTGAATAAAATGAATATTCTCATCCAGTTGGATTTTCTACTCTCCAAACATCTTTAATATTACTAGTATCCATATATGCATTTAATAAGTCACTGGAATGGGATTTGGTTTTCCTTTGTCTTGTGGATCTATCTAAGTAAGAATCTAATGTACAATTTAAATATCCTCCAATTATTAAGTTATGTTGTGCTGTTTCCGGGATTTTAATAATTATTTTCTTAAAGAACAGTGGACTATCAAAGTTTGGTCCATATACATTGACAAAAATCATTTTTTGTGCATTTAATTCTCCTATTACAATAATGTATCTACCGTCATTGTCAGTTATAGTTGATGTATGTTTAAATAAAGTGCCTTTATGAAATAATATTGCTACGCCTCTGGATTTGTGTGTAAAAGAAGAATGATACTTTTTATCTATCCATTTAGCTTTCAGCCTATGCTCGGCATCTTTTTTTAAATGTGTTTCTTGAATAAAAATCACATCAGCTTTAATTGCTTTTAAATGTGCTAGTAATATACCTCTCTTAATTGGTTCATTAATACCTTTAACGTTCCAGCTACAAAACGTTATTCCCTCATTCCCATTATTCATTTTTAAATCTTGCATCTTTTGTCTATGGGGGTCTATAATAGAGCCAATGGTTCAGTTCGACAGACCCGACCTTACACCCGAACTCCGAATAGACGAATTTTAAGACTCTTGAATGTCTCTCACGTGTATATCTCCTTTGATCCAATTTGTAACTCCATTCAAACTGAAAATAATAATGATAGATTATAATAGAGAAGAAAAGAGGATAGGTTAAGAAATTAGTATTGTGCACAAAGAAGGAAAAACCTACATCTAGTATTAGTGTAGTTAGTGCTAGCCATACTAGCATGGCTAACCATCTACCGACTTCCGTAGTTGATGTTACCAACTTCTTGGTTTCTTGGAATTTTTATCCCATAGCAGTATTTTACCGGGGATTTTAAATTTTAAAATATTCGGGTTCCAATAGTCGGAAATGTGAGGATACATATATTTAAAACTTGTTTGAAAATATAATTAAAAAAACGAAAAGAAAGGAAAAAAGAAAATAAAAATAAAAATTACTAATAAAAAAGAAAAAAGGTTTCTAAAGAGGGCAAATGAAATCAAACTCTATATTTGACTCTAATCATTCCATTATAAGTAAGTATTAGTCATTAGTGATTATTATTAACTCTGATTAGTAAAGATATCACGCTATAATTTTAATATTAGTTATTTGTATTAGTAGTGCAGTTATACTAATTATTAGTATCCACGGGAGAGTTTCCGGTCCTTTCTTCTTTCTCCAGCTTCCTTAGTCACGACTTTAATTCCATCCAGTCCTGCAAAGTCAGTTTATTCAATGATGAAGTTCAGTTTTAAAAGTATTATTCAAGCATCCTCTTGAACCTTAATCTTCTGGGCAAAGTCCAATGCTTCCACAGGGTTGGTGAAAAAGTGTTCCTTCTGATTGTAAGTGACTCTTAGGGTAGCTGGATACCTCAGACCATATTTCAAATTCTCCACTTCCCCCAAGATACTTTTGGTCTCATTAAACTCTTTTCGTTTCCTGGAGACCTCTGCTGGATAGTCTCAATAAATACTGATCTTGTGCCCTTCAAATGCAAGATTTCTTGCAATTTTTTGCATTATCTCCTCCAAGACATGGTCGTACTGTTATTTTATTATCATTTGCCTTGGGGGAGCGCTTTGTCTTGTCTGGCATCTCATCACTCTGTGTGTAAAGGCTTTTGATCCAGAGATAAAACTTTTTGCAGTAAATTTGCAGTGAATTCTCGGGGATCTTGATCCGTCTCTTTCCCTTCTGGAATACCCGCAATTCTTAGGTTCTGTCTTCTCTGGTGACCTTCAAATTCAGTACCTTTCTCGGTTATTTTGCCCAGTAATTCAGTTAGACGTTGGTTTTCTGTGATAAGCTTTGCTGTAGCCTGAGCACTTGTTTCAGCTAGTTCTTCAAGGCCCTTTATGGCTGCCGTCTGTTGATTCAATGCCAGCTCCACAGGATTCAGCCTTTCTTCAAGATCAGTTTTCACTTTTCTGATTTTAACATTCGTCTCATTTGTCAGACCAGTCAATATTTCTGCAATTTCTTTCTTCAGTTCATCCAATGTATTCTTAGCCGTGGTATTAATTTCAAGCTTTAACTCCTTCATTTCCTCCTTGATTTTTTTTTATTTCTTCCCCAAAATTCATCTTCTTCAATTCTTCATTCGTTTTTGCCAGTTCATTCTTTAGTTCCAGCTTTATTTCCTCCTTTAAACCAGCAATTTCACTTGCAATAAAAGTTTTAAGTTCTTCACCTTCCGATTTTTTTTCATCGTTTTTTTCGACACATCTTGGGATAGTGCCCTACCTGAGCCCGAGGCTTCAGTCAGGCCTTCCACCATTTTCTGCCTGGTAACACGACTTTTCGGTTTATCCGCGGGTGGGCTGCGCTGTGTAGACATAGTAAGTCGCGCGCCTGATGACGTCACTCACAGCAATCGGTGCAGAGGCAGCAGGTAGGTCGCTTTCTCCCCGATTTTTCTCCGTTTTTTTCGAGGAGCTGGCTGGCATTGCTCTCTAGCCCTCCATAGCGCCACCGGAAGTCCGGAGCCGGGGATCTTTTGCTGAGGATCGCCAGTGTTGGAGCTCCGACCGCGGGGCCTGTGGACTTTAACGTCTCCGGTAAGAAGCGGACGGCTCTGGAGCTCCATGTCGCAGAGTGTTCCGATCCGTCCTGATGCCGGAGTTTCGATCATCCCGACGAGAGGGCTTGAACAGCGGACCGTCGGCAACGGCCCCGTTCAAAGGCCCCGACCGTGGGTGAACAAAGGAGGAAGATAACTGAACTTTATTGCTTTCCATCACAGTGAGGAATGTTGATTCCACTGTGGTGGATGTTTATGTTAAACTTTATTTTATGTACTGTGTATATTTTTGCTTTCTACTTAGTATGGCTGTATGGTAACTCAAATTTCACTATACCTTAATTGGTACATGTGATAATTAAATTGAATCTTGAACTTGAATCTTGAAACTAGTCAATGAGCAACAGCCTGCCATACATGTTCTTATTGTCCAAGTGGTCCAGCACAGAGTGAGACTGCATCCCCTGTCGATCTGTTGTGGCAGTAGGTGAATTGACGTGGGTCCAGGACAATAGAGAGGCAATATTAACTATTAATGCAAATTTTAATTAACTTTTAAATTATTAATTACTATGAACACATGGCAAATTAACTTCTGCCGGTGATCTTGAATGCGGTCTCAGTGTTCTAATTGTACTGATTTTTGTACATGACAGGAACCATCCTCAGAAGATGGAACAGGCCAGTATGGACTATGTAGCTCCACTCATGCCATGTGGCTGTATCCTTTTAACTTCAAAACCTCTTCATAACACATGAAGTACTCTCCTTCAGGTAACGGCGGCACAGTGGCGCAGCGGTAGAGTTGCTCCCTTACAGTGCCAGAGACCCAGATTCGATCCTGACTACAGGTGTTTGTACGGAGTTTGTACATTCTCCCTGTGACCGTGTGGGTTTTCTCCGGATGCTCTTGTTTTCTCCCACACCCCAAAAAAGTATAGGTTTGGAGGTTAATTGGCTTTGGTAAAATTGTAAATTGTCCCCAGTGCGTCAAGTCAAGTCAGCTTTAATTTGTCACATACACATACAAGATGTACAGCGAAATGGAAGTGGCAATGCCTGCGGGATTGTGAAAAACAACAGAACCAGTATTTAGGTGTGTAGGATATCCTACTATCCTACACATTACCTGATTGTCGGTCGGCGTGGGCCGAAGGGCCTATTTCAGAGCTGTATCTCTAAAGTTTAAAACAAACGGGCCATAAATGTATACACTACTTTCATCCAGATGATAAATCTACAGAATGAAGTAGCTGGAAGGATCACAACTTCGAGCACAGGCATCTGTGCCCATTGCATGGAGTTGCCCTGTTTCATATGCTCCTTTGACAAAAAATGTTCATGTTAACAAAACCAGGCGCACATGTGTTGGAAAATACATTTTATGCCAGTTACATCTGATTGAAGACATTCACTACCTCTTGTGTTGGAAGGAACTGCAGATGCTGGTTTAAACTGAAGATAGACTCAAAAAATTGGAGTAACACAGCGGGACAGGCAGCATCTCTGGAGAGAAGGGAGGACATCTGAAGAAGTGTCTCGACCCGAAATCCCAGCTGTAAATACATTAAGCATTGTCCTTAAGTTGTTGGGCAAATATCAGAGAAGGAATGGGTGATGTTTCAGGTCGAGTCACTTTTACAGACTGAAGAAGGGTTTCAACCCAAACCTTCACCCATTCCTTCTCTCCAGAGATGCTAAATTACCTTTAGTTCGAATTCTCGGACCAAGGGCATGAGTGGTCACATTAATCTATCGTTAATTACCTGTTGCTGCAGTGATCAATAATCAATTTGGGTAACAAATGGACCTGAAAGCTTCTTTCCTCATGTACAGCTTCATTGCTTCAATTTATTTCTAATTCTATTTAAATTAATTAAAATTCAATCAGTTGATTTAGTCTTCGTACATGAAACCTTTGACTGTTTGATTCCACTGGCTGGCATATTAAACACATTTTCAATTAAACATTGTTTAACTTCCCAAAGACGTGTGGGTTTGTAGGCTAATTGTCCCCATTGTATAGGGAATGGATGCGAAAGAGAGATAATATGGAACTTGTGTGGACGGGTGATCAAAGGTCGGCATGAGCTGAAGTCTAGCTCTAAAATTAATACTGTTGCCACCTTGAAACTCCATTGGTTGTGCGCTAGCTGTACTTTGGAGCTCAATTCGATTGTGCTACTTTAAGAAAGTTGTTGTGTAAATATTATTACCAATCCTTGTTTCATTTCCTTTGCGATCTGACTTCCACTTCCATGACGATGCAATGGTGTTCAATATTGTAATCATTCATTCATTTAGTTTAGTTTATTGATACAGCGCGGAGACAGGTCCTTCAGCCCACCAAGTTTGCGCGACCAGCGATCCCTGCACACCAACACCATCCTACACACATTAGGGACAATTTTATAATTTTACCGAAGCCAATTAACCTACAAACCTGTATGTCTTTGGAGTGTGGGAGAAAACGGGAGCACCTGGAGAAAACCCACGCAGGTCAAGGGGAGAACCTACAAACTCCGTACAGACAGCACCCATTGTCAGGATTGAACCCAGGTCTCCAGCGCTGCACGGCAGCACCTCACTGCGCCACCGTGCCGTCCAAATTTAGTTTTAGAATTACCTTTCTTTAAATGTGAAGATGCTTTTTGGAAGATAGTTGGCAATTACTGTTGAAATATTTCTGGTAATGTCAGTAGAAATTTAGTTTCTATATTTGTATTGAGTTATTTTCCTTGATCCGGATTCTTCCAGTTATTTTCCAGCTGCAGTTGCTGACTACATGGGGAGATCCATATTACATTGGTTTAAATGGACTGGAACTCTATGATGAAAACGGTGAAAAAATCCTACTGACGGAGAATAGTATCTTTTGCCATTATACAGTAACAGTTGAAATGAAAGTGGCACTTGCATGAGCTGCTTCTTAAAAATGCCAAGACCACTGTTTATTTCTGAATATTCACCTGCTCTTGGAGTCTTGCAGTGGAGCCCTGGACACAGAGCTCCGCTGGGGAACTGATTACGAACCAACTCACAAGATCCCCCAGTAATTGACAAAATGGGGCAAGGCAGGTTATCCTGCACCTCTTAATCTTTTCCCCTCTCCCACTTCCCCCCTTCTCTCGGAACTTCAGTTTTCTTCTTTCCTCCCCCATTTCTAGTGTACGTTATAGGTTTTATCTTTTTTTCCCCCCCAGCTCTAACCTGAAATGCGAACTCTTTTCACAGTTGTCACCTGACCTGATTATTTCCAACACTTTGTTTTTCACATTTCCAGCATTCACTGTTATTTGATTTGGACGACATGGACTAGAAAATGTGCTGACCAGGTAGTATTAGCTGTATGTCATTCATTTCCTTTACTGTTTATCCAAAACAAAGATAACCTGTAGCTCCAATGGAAAATCCAGTTGGTAATCTATCAGTGTATTATCAGCTGGTAAATTAATGTTTGATTCTGACTATATATTTTTTAAATTGTGCAACAGAGTAGCCCAATGTGGGGAAAAATGATTTCTTCCTCACTTGTTGATTCTTCACATTATTCAGGATGAAAAAAATAAAACAAGCATCAGTTCTGAAATGATGTCACGTTTGAAACTTCAAAATGTTTTTGTGCTGCCTTACATTGCCAAGCAAATGTTAAAGTGATTTTTTCCTAATTACTTGTCAATAAACCTAAATAAAAGTATCTGATTTTATGATTATTGTCTTCTGGCAAAATTGTGCTTGTTTGATCTGCTGGAAGAACTGGGTGGGACAAGCATTTCCTACAAATTTTCAGCAAATAAGGAGATGATTACTTCATGCAGAAACCAACCTTTGTACCTGAAACTCCTTCGTGTAGGAATTTAAAGTACAAAGGATGAATTACTTTGCATAGGTTATTGATAAATAAGATAACATATTCATTAGTAGTAAAGAGTTTTGTGAGACTGATTCTCTTATTGTAGATAAAGTAGTTATTTTTCCACCTTCTATCTTTTGCATTATTACAACATTTTATGTTTAAAATGTGTTTTTTGTTTAATTCTTTTGTCAAGTTCACAGACGGTTGTGACTATAACCCATGTACATAATGAACAACTAGTCTAGATCAGAATAGATTGTTGTCACCATATCACTCATGGAGCACTTATCATTCACGTTTTGATATTTTTGAGATCGTTCCCCAAAATATTAATGCACTTTAAAAGAGAAGGGACAGAACGGCTTGTATTTACATTGTGGATTTTGCCACCTTGACATGTCCAAAGGTGCCTCATATTTTCTTTTGAACAGTAGTCACTGTTGTAAAATGACCAATATATTAAATGTGTTTGCTTATCATCATTTCCAAAACATGGTAATTTAAAAAATGGAGCGAAGGAAATAGGCAACGTTTGGGTCGAACCCCTTCTTTGACCTGAAACGTTGCCTATTTCCTTCGCTCCATAGATGCTGCCTCACCCGCTGAGTTTCTCCAGCATTTTTGTCTATCTTCGATTTTCCAGCATCTGCAGTTCCTTCTTAAACATTAAAAACTTAAAAAAATGGTATTGTTCTCGTTCAAAGTTAAACCTACATCAAAGTCATCTAGTGCACCATATCACTCACGGAACACTTATCATTCACATTTTGATATTTTATATATCAAATATAATATATAATCTAATATACCTATTGGTATTTATTCTGTTATTGCTGAATCATATGTACTGGTCAAATGAATTTGTTTTTTAAATCCTTAATTAGTTATTTTCAGACATTGCTGCTTTTCCAGACAGCGTGAATGTTTTGGAGAATGTTTCTGGAGACCTCCGAACCCCAGACAAATTAGTTGATGGAGTAAATGATACAAGTGATGGCAGACACATGTGGCTAGCCCCTATTCTTCCCAATCTGGTAAGGAACAAAGTTGTAGTCAGATCAGTTTATATCTAAGAAGCACTTTGCTATTAAATCTGTTCAAAATTGCTGTTGTATACTCTCAGTGGCAAAATGGCCTGCAATGTATTGTCGATAGAGAAACCAACAACCTTCCCATTATTAATAGACAGACAGAATGCTGGAGTAACTCAGCGAGGTCAGGTGGCATCTCTCGATAGAAGGAATGGGTGACATTTCAGGTCGGGACCCTTCTTCCTGTCTGATGAAGGGTTTAGCAATTGTGTCCACCTTCGGTGTAAACTAGCATCTCCAGTTCCTTCTTACACAACCTTCCCATGATTTATGTGTAAATATCACTGCAACACCAGTCCAGGGGTACGTACAGTAAAGCCCAAATGCACAAGTCGATTACTCTGCTGACTTTGTAAAAAGATGCACCTGGTTGACTCGTTTAACATCAATATGCATTGAACTTCATGATTTTGAAACCTAGAAGTTAAAAAAAAAAACATTTTGTGCATCTGAGGAGTATACAGAGATGCCAAGTGTCCCGGATTCGCCGTATTTTGGCCCGGCGAAATAACCTTTTTAACGGTGTTCCGGCAGCCAAACATGCTGTTACGGAACACCGCCGCGCCGGTGTTCCTCCCGTGGTGAACGCCGGCGCCATGTGCCCCCGGTTTGCCAGCCCGGCAGCTCGCAGCCACGCCCGGCCCAGAGCCCGGGCGGCGCCGGCCCGCGCGATCAGCGGCACTTTCTTGCCGCCAGCCGCCGCTCGCGGCAGCCCCATCACCGGCCTCCCCCCCACCCCCACCCCCACCCAGTGCGCAGGCGCAGACCCGCCGGCAACCTTGCCAAGTGCGCATGTGCCGCACCCGCCCGCCGGCAGTCCGCTGATCTGCACCAGTGCGCAGGCGCATAGCCGCCGGCAACAACCCCAAGTGAGTATGTTACGGAGAGAAATGCATTTAACCCCCATTTGTTACGGACAAATGGGTTGAATGTTACTGTGAACTAAATTTAGGGTTGGCATCTAGGAGTATATACAATACAATATAATGGATTTTTTTCACTGTATCTCAGAACATGTGACAACAATAAACAATAGTATTACCATAAGAGGTTTTGCTTTTGTAAAGACGCAAGTTGGCACTGATGCTTTGAACCTCTCCTGATTCCCAGCTGCTACTGTAAATGGTCATCGACTTATCTTTCTACATCATTGTGTCTTTATCCCAACCACATCAACCCTTAGCTGACTAAATCTTTGAAAGGTTTGAACAAATAAACCCCTAAATGTCTGTCATGCTGCAGAATGAGATCAGTTCAGCTTCTCACTCTAAGAGTCTAATGGAGGTGTTTTTGGGGGGGGGGGGGGAATGAACCCATTCTTGAGAACTTGAGAAGGCATCTGAATTGTTTGGAGATATATCATATGGTAGTGTTGTAGAGTTGTGTAATGAAATATAGATGGAGAATGCTACAGTCAACTTTGTGAATAACTGACCAATAACATCTACCTCTAAGTATAAAAATGTGACATTGATAAATATCAAAATGTCATAAGATAATATGATGTATTATTAGTTGCTCTCTCTGTTGCAGGTGAATCAGATCTACATAATCTTTGATTGCCCCATGGTTATATCAATGATAAAGCTCTGGAATTATTCGAAAACCCCTCAAAGAGGAGTAAAAGAATTTGGGGTAGGTTATGTTAATCTGAACCAACTTTGAAGAAATAGTTTCTGATTTGCAGGAAAATATTTTCCATTAAAGCACACAAATATGCAACAGGAAAACAGATTCTTCTGTGGGTGACAGCAAGAATAGTAAGATTAAATGAGAACTTACCAGTTTGAAGTTTGATCTTTATTTTATGAGGAGTTACGATGAGGGATTACGTGAAGACCCCGCCAGGACGCATGCGCGACATTCTTCAAAAGCAGTGGTGTGAAATCACAGATACCAGAGTAGACTAATATAGTAAATAAGAGAGAACTTCCATACCAGTTGAACTTTATAATAGAGGGTTTTGGGAGCGGAGGACACGTAATCCCTCATCGTAACTCCTCATAAAATCAAGATCAAACTTCAAACTGGTAAGTTCTCATTTAATCTTACTATTTTACTTCGGAGTCACGTGAGTGACTACGTGAAGATTTCAAAGCTCTGTGATTTCATGCCCTGGAACGAGACCATGCTCACACACTGCCATTCTGGGACGGAGGATGAACGTATTTCACACACGACACTGTGCTGAAAAACAATAAAGGTATTATTCATACCTAAAATAATATGCCCCACATTGGGTAATTTATTTTACAGAACTTAATTTTTCCCTGCAAACGTCTCAGGATCGCCACGGGTTTATTATGAAGCATTGAATGCGTTCATTGCTCCACCCCGCTGTGGCAAGGATGTGGTCCATAGAACTCCCATCATCCTAGCGTCCGATGTAGATGCAGCCCTGTTGGAGTGAGATTTGAAACATTAGTATTCACCACTGCACGTAATACCACCCGAACCATCTGGATATAGTTTGCACTGTGACCTTAGGTGAGGGCATTTATGGCTAATGAGAAAGCTCTCTCCGTGCCCATAAGTGTCTTGGTGACTATATATTGGAAAATATGTGTCACTAATGCAGGGCCGACTATCTGCAGGATAGGCCAGAACTCTAATATTGGCCAAAGGAACCGGGTCAGTCTTGTTTAAGTACCCCTGTATGTAGCAGGTTATCTGCCATTTGTGACAGACATGACGTCCTATTCTAGCTTGTGTAAGGACTGGACCCGTTGTGCTGATCCAAGTGCCATAATCATTTCCCATCTAGGATATTAGTTTGTCCAGAGTGAGCCCCAATATTGGTGTCCATCCTCGTAACATGGTGTACTACCTATGTCCCATATATAGGTGTATCTGGCCTGGGGGAATAGAGTACAAACACCCCTCATTCATTTAGGTACTAGTGGGTGTGATCCTATAGCCAGGTGATCACTCCCTCTGCCCAGATATTAGATAGGGCACTCCTTGCACAATAATGGCACTGTAACTCAACCCTTCATCGAAATGAAGGGTGGCCAGAACTCCAGCACTTCAGTGTTGGTGGCTGAGTCATATGTAGTGTTCGTCCTGGTGCTGAACACTTCCCATTTCCTGACATATGTCAGGTACTGTCTTCTCGTGGACTCCCTGCACGACGCTGAGATGGCATTGATCGTCCTGTCGGAGAGTCCCGTATCCCAGAAATGGCCTGTTCAGAAAACTGCAAATCAACAAGTTCATACAGTCATGGCACGGATACTTTCCCGCACGGGGTGTGCCAACCTCCTTGGCCATTGTTGATCCAGATGCAGGGTTCTGAGACCATCTTTGTACTGTTGGGAACCATGGTACCCGTTGCGGCGTCTTGTTTAATTATTGTAAGACTCGCCTGATGAGGCAGAAGGGGAAAATGCATAGCAAAACAAATCCCCCCCCCCAATGCAGCGAGAAATCGTCCATCGCTGCTGCCCCTGGGTCTGGTTTCCAAGCAACATATGTTGTAGTTGGTGAATTAGTCTGGATGGAAAAACGGTCGATATCTGGTGTCCCATACCGGTCCTATAATATCTGTAAACACTTTCCGATCCAACATCCATTTAATGTTGTCGTTGAATTTACGTGACCTGGTGTCTGCCACTGTATTTAGCTTACCTGGAAGGTAAGTGGTTGAGATCCAAATCTCTCTCCCAGACACCAGTGCCAGATATTATTAGGCAATTCATCACATGATATCGACTTTATTTCACCCATATGATTATATATAGGCCCCCACTGTGGTATCAATTTGTACCGTACATGCAACTGGTGCTCATCTGAGCAGTAGCCCTGAGTCCATGAAACGCTCCCAGCATTTCTAGATAATTAATTGCTAGTGCTTTAAACAGAATAATTTTTGTGCACTCATCTGCCACCACAACTTGCGGTGGTATTAGTTGCTCCCCAACCTTTAGCACTGGCATCAGTCTGTAATGTACCCTAGGGATATAGAATGGGGTGATGGGTTAGGATAATATGGAACATTTCTATCCACCAGTTTAATTCTAATTTACTTTCCCTGGTAGTTGCATAGGCCTATTGAAATGGCCTGCATGATTTTTGAGAGCTAAAATTTCCCTCTTCCAGGTTTTAATAATGGAGTGGTCCAATTGTGCTGCTGGGAACGCAGCCACCAATTTCCCATTCACTCTTACTCCTTGCCGAATGGATGGTTCCCTGATGCCAGTGAGGCTTTTGCATACTCCCATCAAGTCTGTCACTTTGTTTGGTGGCAAGGTGATAGACATATGAACAGAGTCAATAGTGAACCCCAAATAATCCATGGTAGTGGAGGGTTCCAATTTTGACTTATCTGGATGTACGTTAAATCTCTGTGTTGTGGCTGATACCACCAATGTAGCCAGCTCCAATTTTCACCTACAATGAGAATATCATCAAGGTAAGCCATGACGATATGGTTATGTTTCTTTAAGTATGCTAAAGCTGGTTTTAATGAATTTGTAATAGCCTGGGTGCTGATGACAACCCATTGGATAAGGCATACTGCCATTGCTGTCCCATCCAGATAAATTTCAGGTATTTACGATGACCCTGTGTGTGACAAATGTGTCTATTTTGAAATGGGCATACTGAACGGAAGTATTTAGTTCGGTCAAATCTGTAATGATACGGCAACCACCATCTTTTTAGTTTTTATAAATATATTTGATACGAACTCTTGAAATTCTCTGATTGTTTTCTCAATCCCTTTTGTGTTTAGTCTTAACAGTTCAGCATGGCCTGCTGTTCTCTCTTTTTGTGAAGTATGAACTTCCTGCTAGGCGTATGCTGAACTGGACGGTAGTTCGTATACAAATTCAATTTTGTAATTCTGAATACTTCCGAGTATGTAAAAGTTCAGAGGTAAAAGTGCAGCACACATGATGAAACAAGTGCAACCGTCCCCCAACTTTTGATGAATCGGACATGCAATGTTTTTTAAGACAACCAGACCCACCTACCTCCATGGTTACCGGTGTTGTGTGGGTTGTCTCCGCAGTTGTTTCTTCTGGTATTGTGTTGCTGCGTTGTGGGGTTGGCGCATTTTCCATGAAGGCCGGGCTGGGCCATGGTCTGAAAGACCGCTGTGCAGTGGGCCGGCCTTCGAGCTTTCACCACCAGATGGTCTTCCATAGCACCGATGTCTGGTGGGTGTGTAGGGGTGCTGCCGCTGTTGATAGTGGGTTTTAGAGGTGCTTGGCACCTTGATCAGGCCTATAGCCTTGGCTTCCTCATGCAGGTCTTTCACCTGCTTCGGGAGGTCCCCCAACAGCAATTTTGGCGCCTGTGTGCTACTTGTCTTGCATAATTCCGCACTTCTTGATGATGCTCTTCCTGTAACTGTTAATCTCCACTGAGTATTACACATCTGCTAGAGCATCTAGTAACTCTTCAGGCAAATCAACCCCATCAGTTGTCCTGGTACTGCTGTGATTTTAGCAGCCAGCAGTTTCCTCTGGAGCTTCCCCTCCTGGCTCCTTATAGATGGGCTCCTGTTGCCCCAGATGGGGTCATAGACTGCTGGTACTTTAAGAGAAATGGAGTTCTCTGGAGCAATGTACTTCCCAGCCATAAAGTTAATGGCTTGCTCCTGTAGCTGGTTTGTAGCCATGTATTTTGTACTGGCTTGCAGCTTTGTATAGGCAGTCCTTCTTGAGTTGATACAGCATGTGTTCCCACAAATCTTCTGCTGCTCTCTCTTCTGGCACCCCTCACAGTTGACTGTTCAGCCATTGCCCCTTCTTCAGGGTCAGCCCAGCTCTGACCCCTAATGCTCCCCTGCGAAGAGGGTGAGACATTTGGCAGTCCTTGAAAGGATGCTGCCGTGGGTCTGCGAGGAGACCCACTGTGACTCTGCCCCTGCATAAGCAGGTCACGCTGGAGCACTGCTCCCATCCGCTCCCGCGGGAAAGACGCCCACCGTCGCTATCTGGGAATGGGGTGTCTTCAGGTCCGGACCCAGCCGAGTCCACGGCCTGTCCGACTTCCGGTGGTTTTGCCGCCGCCCGCGGCGCACCTGCGGTCTGTAGCGGCGAGAAGCCGGCAGCTGCTGGCAGCACCTGCAGCTCTGGAGAGACGGCACGCTGCTGGCTGCTTCCACAGCAGCGGTATCAGCTGCTGCTCTCCCTTGCGCGACTCCATGGTGCTTCCTCCGTTCTGAAAAAGAAACACACCGAGTCGCCACGCTCACCAGAAAAGGTAAGACTTACCTTCCGTAATTTTTCAAAATTCGCGCTGGAGGAGCGGCGCTCCTCCCGACTGTCGCTTCCGCAATGCGTTCGACGATATGTCGCGCATGCGTCCTGGCGGGGTCTTCACGTAGTCACTCACGTGACTCCGAAGTAAAATTAAAGATAGTGTTTAAATCCAAGGAAGACATTTGTACAGAAGGTCAAGTGGCAGGAGGGTCTGATGATTGGGGGCATTTTAGAGCTCAGCAAAGTCCAAGAAATTGATAAATTTAACATGGAATGCAAGAATAAACTGGCACAAAATACAAAAGCAAGTTGTAACAGCTTATATAACTATGCAAAATGTGGGGGGGGGGGGGGGGGGTGTGCGGGGGGAGACTAGTGAAAGTGAATGAACAAAACAAAAATAAAAAAGGTTTTCTAATGGTGAGAAATAAAGTGGTTCAAAGGGACATGTTCATACTCCTATCTCTTGAGTACTTCATCATGATCATGAAGAGGCATTTAACCACATCATTTTGAGAATGTGTGGATAATTGGCCATCTACACTGCAAGCATTTACCAGAGTTTTAAATAGGTCATTGGAATTGGAAAATCTGGGCCAGAAATATAGGTCTGCGTCACTATGTTTAAAATAGAAAAAATATGATTTTAATTAATCAGGTGTGTTAATTAACGGGAACATCTGGCCTAGATTTTCCTGAGAAATGGCAGTAATACTTCAGGATTGCTTACCAACACACAAGTCTCAAACGTCCCGATGGGTGTTCGCTGGGGATTTGCTGCCTGACCTGCTGCTGGACACGAGGATTGCAACAGCATATTACAGACAGTGCAATTCTCCAGCTCTCATGTTGGGGACTCGACTCCCTGTAGCTGTGCAGGCTAAAGCTGGTGACGGAACAATGACTTTGGTCATTGGAAAGGACACAAACGTCAAAAAGTGGTCCCAAGTGTCAGGTGGTGGACATTTTCTGAGCGAATTGCGATTCTTAAATATGTTCACATTTTTTTTTTAGTCTTCAGTAATATTTTGTTTTTAAAAATGTTTTATAATCTGATAAGCGATTAATTTTCTTTGTTACTATTTGATGGTGACATTCAGAAGCTGTAATTGTTGACCGTTTTGACAGCAGACGAAGTGTGGGGGGGGGCACGGATTAACTTCCAGTACATTATCAGTGATATTATGGGCAGTATTTGTCAAAGATGAGATTTGCAGCTGGAACACACTGCAAGTCAATGAAGTTCACAATGGCTTGGTTTAGTTTAGTTTAGAGGTACGCCGCGGAAACAGGCCCTTTGGCCCACCGAGTTCGCACAGACCAGTGATCCCCGCACATTAACACTATCACATAGAAACATAGAAAATAGGTGCAGGAGTAGGCCATTCAGCCCTTCGAGCCTGCACCGCCATTCAATATGATCATGGCTGATCATCCAACTCGGTATCCTGTACCTGCCTTCTCTCCATACCCCCTGATCCCTTTAGCCACAAGGGCCACATCTAACTCCCTCTTAAATATAGCCAATGAACTGGCCTCAACTACCTTCTGTGGCAGAGAATTCCAGAGACTCACCACTCTCTGTGTGAAAAATGTTTTTCTCATCTCGGTCATAAAGGAATTCACCCTTATCCTTAGACTGTGACCCCTTGTTCTGGACCTCCCCAACATCGGGAACAATCTTCCTGCATCTAGCCTATCCAACCCCTTAAGAATTTTGTAAGTTTCTATAAGATCCCCCCTCAGTCTTCTATATTCTAGTGAGTACAAGCCAAGTCCATCCAGTCTTTCCTCATATGAAAGTCCTGATATCCCAGGAAGCAGTCTGGTGAACCTTCTCTGTACCCCCCTCTATGGCAAGAATGTCTTTCCTCAGATTTGGAGACCAAAACTGTACGCAATATCCAGGTGTGGTCTCACCAAAACCCTGTACAACTGCAGTAGAACCTACCTGCTCCTATACTCAAATCCTTTCGCTATGAATGCTAACATACCATTTGCTTTCTTCACTGCCTGCTGCACCTGCATGCCTACTTTCAATGATTGGTGTACCATGACACCCAGGTCTTGTTGCATCTCCCCTTTCCCTAATTTGCCACCATTCAGATAATAGTCTACCCTCCTGTTTTTGCCACCAAAGTGGATAACCTCACATTTATCCACATTATACTGCCTCTGCCATGCATTTGTCAACTCACCCAGCCTATCCAAGTCACCTTGCAGCCTCCTAGCATCCTCCTCACACACACACTAGGGACAATTTATAATTACAGAAAGCCAATTATCCTACATACCTGTATGTCTTTGGAGTGTGGGAGGAAACCGAAAATTTCGGAGAATACCCAAGCGTTCATGGGGAGAACGTACAAACTCCATACCGACAACACCAGTAGTCGGGATTGAACCCAGGTATCTGGCACTGAAAGCCATCAATACCGCTGCACCTTTTCTGTAAGGAGGTTACTGATGAATCTGTATAGGGTCAGTGCTGGCCTTACAGGCAGGTAGCTTGCTGCTATCCAGAAATTCAGTGTTGCTCTTTTATCCAAGTGTACAGATGCATGTGGGAACGGAGAACTTTATTAACCTAAACAGCATTACCGTGATCTAATAAGTACAACGTTTTGTGCTGTTATAATGCCCCATTATTGCTATTTTATTCTGTTGTAGCTGCTTGTTGATGATTTATTAATCTATAATGGAATTCTGGATATGGTGAGTCAAGTGGCCCGTGGTATCCTCCCGACATGCGACCCTGTTATTCCTTACCACACCATTCTTTTCACTCATGACGAGAAGATTGCACATAAGGAGAGAAACACAATCATCAGGTAAATTGATCTGTTATGGAGAACTAATCTTGCTAATTTGCATCCTTCTGCCTGCAATTTGCCTGCAATTTGCCTGCATTCCTCAGCCCAGGGTGCATGAAACTGGGACTGGAGGATGACGGTGTGGTCTCAATTCATCATCCCACTTTCCAGTTAAATCAAGGTCACTTCTGAGACTGAAGGTTTGGTCTGGTCAGAACCACTTCTGGTCTGAAGAAGGGTCTCGACCCAAAACGGGTACTGAAGAAAGGTCTTGACCCGAAACGTCATCCATTCCTTCTCTCCAGATATACTGCCTATCCCACTGAGTTACTCCTGCATTTTGTGTAACTTCTGAGACTGTTAAATGGCCCCAATGTATCTGTGTGAAAGTTAAATGAATGGACAGGCGTTTTGGATCATTATTAGAGTGTAAAGTGGGTTTGACCCTACATTTGGCCTGATACTTGCCTCGAAGAGTGATCCAAAAGTCTATGTATATGGATTAAATGAGAAAATGTGCTTAAACTGACTGATGTACAGTTAACTTGATTCCCTTACTTTAGACTTTAGAGGTAGAGCACGGAAACAGGACCTTTGGCTCACTGAGTCTGCTCCGACCCCATGCACTGGCACTGTCGTACACACTAGGGACAATTTACTATTTTACCAAAGCCAATTAACCTACAAATCTGCACGTCTTTGGAATGTGGGAGGAAACCAGAGCACCCAGAGAAATCCCACGCAGTCACAGGGAGAACGTACAATCTCCGAAAAGACCACACCCGTAGTCAGGATCGAACTCGGGTCTCTGGTGCTGTAAGGCAGCAATACCACTGTGCCGCCCCCCAAACCTGACCCTCTTCAATCTTGTGGTTTCTATAGACAAGCTGAGGTTTGTTTTGCAACAGCTTGCATTTGTGAATACTATTTACTGTAAAACTAAATGTGAAAAAGCAATTCTCATCCCTTAGTGTGTTGCTGAATTACAGCATTTGGGCAAATTCCTTTGTGTTGATAGATGGTGGATGTAGGAGAATTTGACTGGCTACCTCCATTATAATGACAGATGATGAGGATATCTATAGGCAACGATGCAGGCGAATATCCTCTTGCATAAATTTGGTGCGTGTGCAGATGTGGTGAAGATGTCGCTATTTAGAGCATACTGCACACCCCTCTACACTGCGCACCTGTGGTCGAACTATTTAAAGACAAGTATGCAGAGACTAAAGGTTGCATATAACGATGCCATGAGAACACTGCTAAGGCAACCAAGATGGTGTAGTGCCAGTAATATGTTTGTGGCTGCAGGAGTCAGTACTTTAGAAGCTATCCTAAGACACCACATGTATAAATTCATTTGCAGGATAAATGACTCTAAAAATGTGCTTATTGTGGCCTTGACAAACATAAGGGTTACACTACACGCTACGAATCCCAGTTGTGGAGACACTGGTATCGTTGTCTCGTTGTACGACATTGATTACGACACTGGATTTTTAACTTAAGTATTGTGGGTTTTTTTTTTAATTATATAAATTATGATGATTTTATGTGATTTACCATGATTTTATATATATTTATGGTATTTCAGATGCAATGCATTTTTAATGTAATGTTGCCCCTTGTCTGGACCTTGAGTCCGTAATAAAGTTATTATTATTATTATTATAATCAGCTTGGTTCAGGTATAGGCTTAAGAGAGGTCAATAAATTTATTGGGTCCCTTGCTCCCATGCTCTATTTTTAACAGCAGTTCCAGCTGAAGTAGGTTAATCTGAGATGTGTCACTGCAAGTGTTATAAATAGAGCCAGGATGTTTAGGCATGAAAAAACTCTGAAATAGGTAGGCAAAAAGGCATAATAAAATTTCAAAAAAGGCATGATAAAAGCATTAATTGACAAAATAAGGCATAAAAAGGCAAGTATCTCCACCACCAAAATATTGTTAAAAATTATAATATAAAGGTATACTACATTAAATGACCAAAGTTGTATGGTTGCAAATAATTACTAGCATTTTTTTCAAATTATCTGGTGATAAACTATGCTGTTGGTCAGACAGAATATGCTTCAGTTGTGAAAGATTTACTTCTACCTCAGCTGAGGTCACTGGTGCATACACAAAACAAGCTACAGACTCTATATTCATGTCGATATCTTGTGTATTACAGCTACCTTTGAGAACTTTAGCTATGTTTTGTATTTCTTCAAGATCTTTGTTAGCTAAAATCACTCTCTTACATTTTCCTTGTATGTCTGCCTACATCGCCAAGAACTTTACGAATATCGTCATTTATTTTGTTGAAAACCTGCAAGTTATTCACTAATGTTTCGCAACGTTCCTCATGGGAAGTGGTAGCTTGTGGGAAGTTTACAAAATTGGAAGCAATAAACACAAGATCGCGGTGGAGGGACTTTTTCTGCATAATTTCACTGACGATCCTGACTGCAGCAGATTCTTCTTCTTCAAAACAGTTGACGATTTATTTTATCTTTTCAAAATGTTCAGCATAGTAGAGTACAGCAGAGAGCCATGTACCCCACATTGTCAAAATGGGCTGAAGAGGTAGCGGAATCTCGGGTGCCATTTCCTTGAACAATTGCAGATGTGACGGTGCTTTGAGGAAGCTTTTCTTGACATTGGAAACTAGGCAATTGACATTTGGAAACAAGCTACGTAAGTGCTTGACAATTCTATGAAGTTCTTGAGCTAAGCATGCCAAATGGAACATTTTGGGGAATAAAACTTTAAGAGCACCTGGTGACAACCCATGTCACAACAAACCATCGGCTCTAGAGAGCGGTGTCTTGGTGTGGGAGGCGCTAGTCACAGGGTCAGTACCTGATTTGGTATTTAAGGTCGGGCACGCCCGTGTCCTTGAAGGAGTAGGGAGCTGTATTAGCCGTCACCTGCGCGCTATAGCGCTTTCGTCTGGGGTTTGCTCGCCTTACACCTTGCAGTGTGGCACTTCCGGTACTTCCTCGAGGGCCGCTCCTTCGTAGCCTTCAAGGACCACAAGCCCCTCACGTTTGCTTTTGCGAAGGTTTCGGATCCTTGGTCCACTCGTCAGCAGCGCCAGCTGGCGGCCATTTCGGAGTATACAACGGATGTCCGACACATCGCCGGGAAATGCAACCTCGTGGCGGATGCTTTGTCCCGTCCGGCAATTGCAGCCGTGCTTAACCCGGCCTTGGGGATAGATTACTCTGACTTGGTGGCGGCCCAGCTGGTGGACGATGAGATGCCGGCGTACCGCACCGCAATCTCTGGCTTGGTGCTTGAGTTGGGTCCCTCAGGTTCCATCCTCTGTGACGTATCTACAGGTCAGCCGAAGCCTATCGTTCTGGCAACCTGGCGCCGTGGCGTGTTTGAGGTGATCCATGGGCTGGCCCACCCATCCATCCGGGCCACGGTCGCTATGGTGGCCGCAAGGTTTATGTGGCACGGATTTCGGAAGCAGGTCGCTCACTGGGCCCGGGCGTGCATCCCATGCCAGACATCAAAGGTGCATCGACACGTCCGGGTGCCCGTTCAAGACTTCGCAGTGCCACGCCGACGGTTCGATCACGTGCACGTGAACATCATGGGGCCACTGCCTTCGTCCCAGGGTGTTTCACACCTGCTTACGATGGTTGACTGTTTTACGCGGCGGCCGGAGGTCATCCCGCTCACGGACACTTCAACTCAGTTGTGTGCTTGTGCGCTCGTGGCAACTTAGATTGCCTGCATTGGGGTTCCACTTCACATCACGTCCAACTGGGGCGCTCAGTTTACATCTGAACTGTGGTCCGCCATGGCCCGCCTGTTGGGGACGCAGCTCCACCACGCGACAGCGTAGCATCCCCAATCAAATGGGTTGGTGGAGCGGTTCCACTGCTGTCTGAAGGCCACCCTGAAGGCTCATCTCACAGGCCCTGGGTGGATGGACGAGTTGCCATGGGCCTTGTTATGGATTTGGACGCCCCCCCCCCAAGGAGGATCTGTCATCGTCCTCCACGGAGTTGGTATAAGGTGCTCCGCTCACCGTCCCCAGGGAGTTTGTCCCTGCTGCTGATGGGTCCCAGGGACCCCCCGTCATCGGTGCTGATCCGCTTGCGGGAGAAGGTCTGCGCCCTGTCTCCCAACTCATAGTCGCCTCGTGGAGTGGCCCCTTCCCATGTGCCACTGCCACTGATGGGCTGCCCGTACGTTTTTCGTCGCCGTGACTCCCACAGGTCACCCTTGCAGCGCCCGTATGAATGTCCCTTTCACTTGCTGCGGCACGGGCCTACTACATTTGATTTGGACATGGAAGGCCGGTGTGAAACTGTGTCTGTGGCTCGTTTGAGGCCGGCCCACTTGGACCTGAGCGAGCCAGTCCATGTGGCTCAATCGCCCCGTCGCGGGTGTCCGCCGCCCCGGGCTCCCGGAGATTCTTCCGAACCGAGCAAGCGCCCAGGGCGTGGGATTGTATCTATGCGTTCGGGCCGCCCCATTCGGTTCGGTGCCTCTTGTTCTGGGGGGGTGGGGGGTCATGTGGCAGCACCTGGTGACAACCCAAGGTCACAACGAACCATCGGTTCTAGAGGGAAGCGTCTTGGTGTGGGAGGCGCTAGTCACGGTGTTGGTACCTAATTTAGTATTTAAGGCCGGGCAACGCCCGTGTCCTTGAAGGAGTAGGGAGCTGTATTAGAGGGATTAAACACGTCTAGTGCACACAACTCGTGTCCGACTAGTTTTTGGCTGGACTCCTGCGAGTCCCCGCTACAACAAACAGCTTTGTTCATGTACGGAGCTGCATCCGTCACAAACAGAAGAACATTCTTGTGTTTTATACCTTCTGGCCAAAGTACGGCAAGTAAAGATGTAAACACTCTGAAGAAGGGTCTCGACCCGAAACGTCGCCTATCTCCTTCGCTCCTTAGATGCTGCTGCACCCGCTGAGTTTCTCCAGCTTTTTGTGTACCAAAGATGTAAACAACTGAGCAACAGTTGAGCTGTCTGACTTCTCCAATACTTCCAAAACAGTCTTCTCAATTCGTGCTTCCGACTTGTTATTCAGGATTCCTGAATTAGGTAGGAACTCCACCTAAATTGTGCCTTGCAGTTAAACTCTGTGGGATGATCAGTGGATTCAAGTTTCCTGACCTTGCAACATCACGTGTACACTACAGTGACGGCTGAATCGTGATTAGTGAGATTAAAATAGAACAAGAAAAATGTCCGGCCTGCCAAATTTATTCTTTAGTCCCTCTTTGTCTTGTTACCTTAAAAGTAAATCGCACATAAATATAGTTACAAGCTTTCAGGGTGAGAGTTGTATTGAGGCAACGTACTCCAGCTCCCCTGTGAGTGCTGTAGACAATTGTGCTCACATAGATGCCATATTTTCCTTTGACAACTACATTCCATGCATACCACCCGTAAACCAGATTAGATATACATTCAGTCTCAAAGCATCTGTGAATGTAGACCAGTAAAACACAAGAGGAGCTCTTATTTCTGGTGGGGGCATGTGCTCTTGGATGGACCCAGTAGTTGGCAAAGCAGAGGGATCAAAGGTGCGTTTGTTGTTGATTGAACGATTAATACTTTATTATTGTGTGCGACATGTCACAGCCAAATTCTTTCGTTTGCAGTTCATACACAAGCTATGCAGAGTCATCACGTACAGAGCGTCGACAGAGTTGCAAAGTATTCATTGTAGTCACCAATGGTCCCTCTTCATTCTCGGTGCCCCCCCCCCCCATGCCGGGCCCCTCTTTGTTTTCAGCGAACCCCCCCCCACGCTGTCTTGGTAGTTAAATAGTAATTTTGGAGGGCAACATTTGCTGTGCCAATCTAGCAGTTTCGTGAAAATGGGATCAAAAGGTCAGGAACAGGGTCTCTTAAAATCAAGATTGTGCTGCTATAGAAAGAAGTAAATATTTCTAAACATGAGGATTGAAGGCAGCACAGTTTTGCAGCTGGTAGAGCTGCTTCCTCACAGCACCAGAAATGCGGGTTAATCCCGACCTAGGGATTTCTGTGTGGAGTTTGTACGTTCTCCCAGTGACCACGTGGGTTTTCTTCGGGTGCTTTGGTTTCCTCCCACACGCCAAAAACGTGCAGGTTTGTAGGTTAATTAGCCTCTGTAAATTGCCCTGAGTATGTAAGGTGTGGATGCAAACGTGGGATAACACAGAACACAGTGTGAACGGGTGATCAATGGTCAGCGTGGACTCAGTGGTCCAAAAGGCTTGTTTCCATGCATTGTTTCGTCGAGTGAAGATGCTTGTTTCATCGAGTGAACAACAGTGCAGGTTTCTTGAAATATCTTCTGAGTTTCAGTTCACAAAAATGAAATGATGAAAAGCAAGTTTTGATCTTTTGATTATATTTGAGAGGTGGACATCAATGGCAAGGCCAGCATTGATTGCCCATCACTCACTGCCGTTGAGAAGGTGATGGTGTGCAATCCCCTTCAACTACTGCACCTGTTGTGAAATTACTTCCAAGGTGCTATTGTGTAGGGAATTCCTGTTTTGAGACCAGTGACAGTGACGGAGCAGTAATATATCTGTAAAACTGCTGTATGCCAATGTGCTTTCATTGGGAAAGCTGTTGCATCTAGCAATATAGCTATAAAACAATATAGCCAGTGAGCTCTCTGTGAAGAGGGATGTGTTGGACCATGACCTTGTTTTACTTTGTTTGGTTTCCTTTTATTGAAAATCCTAATTCTCATTTGATATGAACTGATAGGAAATGATCTTCATCTTAAAAGAAAATATAGTTTGAAGTCTTTGATCGTCCGTTTGACGATCTCAGCAATCATTGGCATATTTCCACATCCTGAAATAGTTTGTCTTCATAAGGAACAAAATGTTCTCAGTTTGTCCTTACGCTTAAGTGGATGGTGGTTTATTGTATTAAGGTTTGATTGACTTTAAGAACAATTTAGGAAAGATTTTGAAAATTAGTCTTCTAGGTGATGGGGCGAAAGCTGAAATAGAGAACTGAAATAAGTGGATGCAGGGGGGAGGGAGAAGTGGGGTCTGTTTTGGTAGCTACCTAAAATTGAAGGATTCAATTTTCATACCGTTGGGTTATAAGCAACCCAAGCTGAATATGAGGTGCTGTTCCTCCATTTTGCATGTGGCCTCACTCTGGCAATGGTGGAGGCCCAAGGTAGAAAGGTCAGTATGGGAATTGGACAAAGAGACATTTATTTTGTCATGGAGAACACAGCAGCACACTAGGGCTCCAGAGTGACACTCCTGATAGGGGGCTTGTGGTGCGGTTTCTGCAAGGTGTAATACTTATTCGGGTATGGTCAGTCGATGCATTTGGTGAAAGCCTCTAATGCAGGCAAATCTACCAGTCCTGGTCTACCTGCACCCAAAGGCTGAAAGAGAAAGTGATGTTGTTTGGCTTGAATGTGAAGCTTGAACGATCACCAACATACAACAATGAGCAGCAAGCTTTTACGTTGAAGAGGACAACACAACAACTTAGGATAGGCCTGAGACTAGGAAGCTAAGCTCATGGAGGTTGGCTCCACACTCTAAAGCAGCCCTGGCACGCACTGACTGCAGCAAGAGTTGCATGACACAGATCTCATAGAAAACAAAATGTTATCCGAGATGGTCCTTTCAGTCGCATAGTTTCAAGGAAAATGAGGTAGGCAAAACCTTGTTGTTCTGTAAGTAAAATAACAGTTGTTTTTCAGCATGACGAGGTGTAAATCACATTAGAGATGAATTTGGTGTGCAGCATCGTTATTGATATCACTTGGAAAACCTTCAGAAGTACGAAAAATCAAAAACCCGTGCCTGCCTTCTCCCTATATCACTTGATTCCACTAGCCCCTAGAGCTCTATCTAACTCTCTTAAATCCAAGTAAGGTGTTAGGGCATCTCCCTCAAAAATATTCAGAGCTGAGTATTGGCACTAAGGTACCCATAAATGTGCACAATTTTGCTCTGTTCTGGGTTAAGCTGATTCTTTTCAACTGCACAATACTCTTTTCCTTGGGGTTTTGTAAAATAATTTCCAGGCCTGTAATATTACGTGACGGAAGGAACATTGGGAAGGGTAATTGATGCGTATCATTGGCTTGGCCAGGGGACTGGATGTGATGGTCAGGTACTTGGTTCACTTTATCATGTCCATTTGTTGAATAGGAATGCTCACCAAAACATGCCAATCTGACTGCATGAAGGTGGCTTATTTATACTTTACTGTATAAAGCAGTAAGTCAACCACCATTGTGCAGACAGATGAATGTCTTTATGCTTTTAACCTACGTGATGTTCTGGAGATCAGATATTGTAGAAATAAAATTCCTCACCATTTGGTGAGGATCGTACGTTGGCATTCATAGCAAATGTTCGTTGGCCATATTTAAGAGGATGTGGCCCTTGTGGCTGAAGGGATCAGGGGGTATGGAGAGAAGGCAGGTACAGGATATTGAGTTGGATGATCAGCCATGATCATATTGAATGGCAGTGCAGGCTCGAAGGGCTGAATGGCCTGCTCCTGCACCTAATTTCTATATTTCTATGTTTGTGCACATCTGCATTTACACATGGCCCATCCCCGCCCTTGGTATTTCTTGTGGAATTCTTTGCCACAGAAGGGTGTGGAGGTAAAGTCAGTGGATATATTTAAGGCAGAGATAGCTAGATTCTTAGGTACACAAAAATGCTGAAGAAACTCAGCGGGTGCAGCAGCATCTATGGAGCAAAGGAAATAGCTAGATTCTTGATTGGTATGTGTGTCAGTTTATGGGGAGAAGGCAGGCGAATGGGGTTAGGAGGGATAGATAGATCTGCCAGCATTGAATGGCAGAGTAGACTTGATGGGCCGAATGACCGAATTCTATTCCTATTACTTATGATCACTTATAATGACACTGCACGTTGGATTTTCATGGGGACTCTAAAACCAGGAAGTGGTGTGCCTCACTCAGTCTCTGTAAGATGGAGGAATCAGAGGGTCATGTCTCTCTGAGCTCTGCATAGCACTGAACACATGTCTACTCAACTGTGAGTGCCCTTAATGTGGTTTGAAAATGAAAATATGGTTGGTTTGAAGTAAAAAGGCACTGCCGGCAAATGTTTGTTTGGGGGGCTTGAAGTGAAAAGGCACTACTGCAAATGGTGGCTTGGGTGCTCTGGGTAACTTCCTGGTTGCACTGTATATTGATTTTAGATAAAATGCTACCACTTACGGCTGTGTTTTTGGCCATCTTACTCAGTCCCCACCGTTCAGCAGGCGCAGAGGATTCTTCCCATCAATGAAAAATAAAAGTGTTATTAGTGTTTAAAAAATGTTGAGAATCTCTCTCCTGTCATGAAGGCCACACCTTTTCCGATGAGAGGGGGAGGGGTTATAAAACCCGGAAGTGTGGGTGTGGCTCAGTCTCTGCATGATGGGAGAGGGAGAGGTCACGACTCTGTCTGAGCTGTGAATAAACTGAACACACTGAATGTCTACTGAACTGTGAGTTTGGTGTTTTGTGTGGTTTTATGGTGGTTTAATCCTGCTTGAAGTGGTATGAAACTGCATTTGAATGTGGTGGCCTTGCACCCTGCATGAAATGGTATGAAAATGCATTTGAATGTGGTGGTGTTGCACCCTGCATGAAATGGTATGAAGCTGCATTTGAATTTGGTGGCCTTGCACCCTGCTTGAAGTGGTATGAAACTGCACATGAATTTGGTGGCCTTGCACCCTGCTTGAAGTGGTATGAAACTGCACTTGAATTTGGTGGCCTTGCACCCTGCTTGAAGTGGCTGGAAACCACTTTAATTTGGTGGCCTTGCACCCTGCTCGAAGTGGTAAGAAACTGCACTTGAATTTGGTGGCCTGCACCTTGCTTGAAATGGAATTTCAAGGAATAGCCATGAGTCAACTGCCAGTCCACCAGCCGTGAGTGAGCCAGCACAACAGGACTGAGCTGCCACCCCAAGAACCCATACCAGCGCTCCAGAAAGCCCCCCACTGGCCACCGATATTGGAATTGGTGGAGAGGTGAAATATTGCGTCGGGGGACCAGCCCTTGTGAACATGGGACCCAACGGGTCCCACATAGTCTAGTACTCTCATAGAAAGAGTCCGAATGATTCATAATTTTGTGTTTAAAGGGGCCATCCATTTAATCCCAGTACTCTTTCCCCCCTGATTGCCCCGAGAATCTTTCAATTTTGCTGATGTATCTGTTTCTATCGTTTCCAAGCATTAGGTTTGGGAACATGTCAGAAATAGATATTTGCTAAATATTCACCATCAACAGTGTAATAGTGACTTGGCCATGGATTGAATCTGCCACGAAGTACCCAAGATATCCATTGTGCCCTGGTGATAGAATTTCCTACATGGGTGCTTTCTTTTCTTAAGCCTGCTATTATATTTATTTTAAAGAGATAAGTAGACATTGCATTTGATATTGTACAGTCCTTACCGGACATGGAAAATGAGTTTCCACTGAGGAATTTTGGAAAGAATTGGCTGAACCTTTATAACAATAAGTTGGTGACACATTTTAGAGTTCATGAAGTGATCAAGATAGAAGCAATATATCGGATTAAGCCGTAAGGTCCTTATTATTTTGCTTAATTTTGTTCAGTAATCAAGTGGAAGATCAGGACGTGAAAATGACCAACGAGCACCAAATTATTCAGCGATCCAAGAAGAAGCAAACTGCTGACCCAGGTTAGATTTTCATTATCCTTCTACTATATTGCCTAATTGAAACATTAAGAAGTACATAACCAAGAGTAGAAAATATTAAGAACCATGCTAAAATTGGAGAGTGGAGATTTCTAGATATTGGTGCTTAAGTGCATTTGATAAGATATAGCACAATGTTTGATGGATAAAAATGAAGGTTGGAGTAGATTGGTAGTATGGATGAACACATATTCAAAGAAAAGGTAGGATGAGAAACTGCTTAAAAAGAGGTATCTGATGTGAGGGACACAGCATTTTTATTAAACAGGAAAACAAATGTTACTTTCAACTCCATCACAAAAGAGATGGAGTGCAAAGAAACCTTGTTTCACTTCTACAGGACTTTAGTGAGACCACACCTGCAATATTCTCTCAAAGTCTGAATCTTTATAACAGTAAGTTAATGACAGTTTGAAAAAGGGTCTCGAGCCGAAACGTCACCCATTCATTCCTTCTCTCCAGAGATGCTGCCTGTCCCGCTGAGTTACTCCAGCTTTTTGTGTGTATCTTTGGTTTAAACCAGCATCTGCAGTTCCTTCCTACACAAAATTACCTTAACGTTTGGTCTACCACCGAAAGATGGATAGACTTGCTCTGCAATCAATGCGACTTTGACAGATTAGATTGATTCCTGGAACGTGTATGCTATAATCTGAAGATTTACAAAAATCAACCTATATCCATTGCCAATTTTTATTGGTGATCTCAAAACAGAGTTGATTTTGAGAGGGATTGCCAAAGTGTATGATGGCAAAGGCGTGATTCAAGCTATAGTCTAGAACCATAAGAGATTTTGGGTTGCAATAAGAAATTTCTCCTTGAGATGGTTGTACATCTCAGGAATTCCCTGCCCTCATGGGCTGTGGATGATTGGTGGTTAAATGCTTATTTAGGATTGAGATATCTGCAAAATCATTCAAAACTTGCTTGCCTGTATCATAACTTGTGCCAAGGCCTTCACCTGTAACCCCTCTGCTCGTTGACCTCCATTGCTTCCTCCTAAACTGCACATTGGTTAACATTCTCTTCCCCGTTTTAAAATCCCTCCATGGGTTTGCCCCTTCCCATCTCCGTTGTGTCCTCTAATTCCTGAAATCCGAGATACCTACACTCCTTTCCTTGAACATCTTTGAGTGTAAATGTTCAACTGTTGACAGTCTTGCCAAAGCCTTGAGAACAAGTGTGAGAGATTGATTTTCAGACACTCGATGAATCTAGTGATTTACGAGTCTGATGGGAAAGTGGATGTGTGCAAATGCCATTGATCTTATCATGACAGTACAAACTCTGAGAGCCATTAGCCTACATGGCTTCAATTTCTTGAATTCTACCTGTACACTAATTCCAAAAAGTTATTTGCTGCTTCCACAGTTGTATGTTCAGTATGATCCAAAAGCAGTAGAGCTGAAGACCATATGAGCTTCAATAATGCATGAAAATTAATTAATCGTGAATGCTTGATTGTATTGTGAATATTAAGTTTAACATAATGTTGGAAAGTGACAATTGCAAATCATGCTATATTTAGCAAGGACGAATTTCCATGCCATTAGATGCTAACTTTGGTAAACTGGGGAAATCAATGGGCAAAATAATAATTAAACACAGTTTGTACTATATGGATAATTGCCCTACATGCTAATGGTCGCAGCCTTGAACCCCCGAGGCAAAGCAAATCTAAAACCAAAAGCATGCATAATGATGAAAACATTTATGTAGGAAAGAACTGCAGATGCTGGTTTAAATCAAAGATGCCTGTCTCGCTGAGTTACTCCAGCATTTTGTGTTTATCTATGATGAAAACCTTATCTGAATTACCTTTCAAAGTCTGAAAACATTTGTATGTCAAAGAAAGAAAATGGTAGACATTGAATAATTACTTTGCATCTGCATTAGAACAGAAGATTTTGTTCTAACTAATTTTGAGTTATAGAACACCTATGTGGATTCTCCTATATAAGCCATGCTTTCAAGCAAGTTTAATCTTTTTTTTTTAGCTTTGCGACCAAATACGTGCATTACAGAGAGAGGATCATTTGGGAGAAGAAGATTCTGATGAATATCTCCAGTGCGATGAACAGTCTTGAAATATTAATTATTCCTTTCCTGGTTTGGATTTGGATTACATACACCGCGTCAATGGTTGAAACACAAGAAGGTTGGCAGGACATCAGATTGATCAGATTTAATAACTAATTACCTAATTTTGAAATTGAAATTGACATGCACAAATCATTCATCATTTTAAAAATATGACCTTTTGGTTGCTTGGGAGAAATGAGAGTGCTGTATCCCCAATGTTGAAACATAGGAAAGACTTAAAGTTAAATATAGTGGGCCAAATACAGAGCAAGCTCTGCTTACTCAATTCCATTAAGTGCCTTTATGTTGAGCAGCCCTTACACCACCACCTTTCATGGTGTTCTTCTCACCAATAATGTGTGCCAATGAAGCTGTATCATCATTGAATTAACACTATAGCAAAGAATTGATCTCACCTCAAATCTTTAAAATGTAATACTGTCTTGACATCAATATACACATTAAAACTTGGTGATATTTATCCATCTGTTAAGTTTAAGATGTGCAACTCTAAAGAAATATTCAAACACTTGGAATATATTGTAATCAGATTAAACTGAAAAATTATCCTTCAGAAATATATATTTTAGAAATATCCTGGATAATTTATTAACCATAGCACTTGTTATAGGTATAGGAATGTTTGGATTAAATATGTTCTAGCCATTAGAATATTTAACAATATCATCATTCAGTTAGTATTATTTGCCATGCATAAACACTAAGTGGCCTCTTAAGCATCTGCTTGTTTAGACACTGACATTTCTTAAGTAATAATTTAAGTTTGCTAAAAGTTTAATGATGCTGCAGTCAATGGGCAACAAGAATGGAAAGTATAAAATGCTGCATTATTTATTAGGAATTCTGTCCAAGAAGCTTCATCTCACATTGAGAACATTTTTTTTCTCTACAAAAGACGAGTTAAAAAATATCAACAAAACTTAGATTTAATACAGATGATTGATTCCATGATACTGTTTTTTTTTTGTCTTTTGAACTCTGACAATATTCCTACCATTTTAACAGATGTGTTATAAGGGTCTTCTAGTTAGACCAACATCAGCCCATCTTTTCTTATGTTTTCATGTAATAATTGTAAATATATGTTTTCAATGTGTAAAGAAAATGTATATTAATTGAGAAAAATCTAATTTAAATATTCAATGAAGTCTTTATAATATACTTTTTACAGTTTTAAATAAAAACATTCTAAGCAAAACAAAATATATATTGAAGTCAAATCAGTATTTTGCCTATTGTTTGGGTGAAAGTAAACTAATTTTGTATGTTATCTGAAATGGAGTACATTCGAATGAAGTTTATTTGTGTGCCTGCTTATTTATGTGCACTGTTTAACCTTTCTGATGCAACAAATAACAATCAGCTTATCTGATCACCTAATTCTGCAAAATTTGGAATTAAGCCACAATTTAGTTTTACAAAGAAACTTCTTTAAAAGTAATTCATATTGCCAATACCTCCCTGATGCTTAGTTCTGTGACATTATTTGCCTATGGATAACAGAACAATATCTCTATGTCTACTAAAACTCTCGCATTCATGACTATTGGCTTTTATTTTTAATTTCAGTTTTTGGGATTGTTTGGAACAAAAATTGTGAACATAAATCTGACTGATTCTGTTCAAAAGGTATAATTTATATCCTTAAAAAGCAAATACTACACAGCTCCTGGGTCAGTCATTCTTTGATAGCAGTCTGTCCCTGTGATAAAGTTCACTTTCTAAATAATCTGGTGGCATTGTGACACAGAAACCATATTTCACATTTACGGACAAGGTCCTTTTCGTCTTAAATTCTGGATTAGCCCAGAGTTTACTGACGTGGATCTGCTGTTGATGTTCTGCATTTCCCAAGCTAACTTTATCAGGGACATGGAAGCAATTGTGGTGATCCATTGCACCCTGGAGCCATTCCTTTGAGTGGCCTCATTGATGTTGAGCCTCATGATGAGGCACTGTCGGCGATATCAATCATTACCAAGTCAATAATGGTGAAATCGATAATCAATACCTGCTGGAACCCATCTCACAATGTTGTGGGGTATTGTGAACTAAGGAAGGTGGGAAATAATTACCTATTTAGAGGGAAGGTGAATTATTTGATTAGAAGCGAACAAAGTACAACTAGCCGCAAGTAAATCTTTAACTTTTCCAGACAAACCTCCACCAGGGACTAAATCCGGGAAACCATTATTCTTGTCACATTCCAAAAGGGGAAATAACTAATCAAGCAATTGGAAATGTATCCACCAGAGGCAAAGCCTTTCTGAGGAAATCATTAATCAAGTTTCATGAAAAGACTAGGAGGCACCTCTAACGTCACAACTGAAACTATAATCAGCATTTTGAGGCTGCAGTGTGGTTGCAATAAGTAGCAAATTTCAGGAGGAGGCTGAAATTAGTTTATTGTCATATATACACCAGGGTGCAATAAAATTACTTGTTCACATGAATGATAGATTTATCAATAAATGCAATATCAAAAAGAAAACACGAGAATGATGCAATGATTGTAGTGCAATCTGAAGTATTGGGGAAAAAAGTGCAATAGCAGTATAACTGAGTACAGTGGAATTAATAGTAAGAGTATTAGCAATTCCAGGAAGGGGGTGTAAAAGAGATCAGGAGTCTGATAGCTGTGAGGAAGAAACTTCTTCAAATCTGGACATCCAAGCTTTCCATTTCCTGTGTCTTCTCCCAGAAAGTACAAAATAAAGTGAATTGCCAGGATGGCAGCATCCTTGATGATATTTTCAGCCTTCCTGATGAATGCTGTGAAGATGGATTGATTGGAATGATGAGCCTGTGACGGATTTGGTTGTATGCACTACTCTGCAGATTCAGCTGGTGAAGAGCAGAGCAGTTTGTACTTTTGAAAATTAAGCAACTCGAATGTTCTTCGATGAGATTTAGGTGTAGAATTGCTGCCTGAACACCCTGTGGATATGGTTTATATGAGCCCTCCCACACTACCTGTTCCTTTTGTCTTTGGTCAGCTGTCATTTCCATGTGTTACCTGTTTATTTATGATATATAACAAGGGGGTGTTCCCATTCGTGTATGCATGTCCGGGAGCAATTGGTTTGTGTATCAGCCTGAAACCACCTCCAGTCCTTTAACATCTGGCATGCAACTCTAAGGAGACTTTTGAAATTTTATCTTGCTCTATGATGCAGGAATTTTCTGTATAATTGCAGAAATACTAAAAAGAAATCAACAATTAACCTGTCAGTAATAATCTATATACTTAAAACTCTGATCTTGAATGTGTATTTATTTGTGTGTGTGTGTGTATAATTACATCTTCTCGATTTCTCGTTATTACTGAAAATGTTCAAAAATCTTGACAAAACGTTGAACTAAAAACGACTGTCTTTCGCTGATGACGTCACAATGGATCTGCGTGCCTGCCGTCTTGCTCGCGCTGCGAGTGACGTCACCCTCTCCCCCCCTCCCCTCCCCATTATTCAAAAGACGGGAGTCAGGTTCTGGATTGAAGCCGCAGTTCTTTGGTTGACGCCCGCTTCCCCCTCCTCTACCCCTCTCTCTCTCTCTACCCCTCCCCCCCCCCCCCCCCCCAGACGAGCCTGCGAGTTGGGGGCTATGCGTGAGTGGATAGGGCAGGGATGGGATAACAGGAGCAAATAAATAATAATATAATATCAAGTGGGGTGGTTAGTGTGTGTGACGCCGCAGGCCGCCTGCACTTGGTCTAGTTATCTATAAATACTTTGGATGGTTTGATATCATGAAAGGTGCCACTTAAATGTTTAATGTTGTGAATTTATAAACTTCACAATGTATTCTCTGTGCAGAATACCAAATGTAAAAGATAACGTTGGTGCTAATGTAATTGTTTTCATAACATTATGCTTGACTTTTATCCCAGTTTTATCTTGCTAGATATAGATTGTATACAGAATGACAAGTAGGAGAATAAAATAAAATATTTAAGGTGATATTATGGAAGAAAAAGTATAATAATCTTCCCATACTTTTGCATGTAAATATAACAGGAAAGTCGCCCAGTGCAAGTGAGCTCCTTCTGCGTGTATTTTAATATATATTAAGAATACTTTTACATATTTACACTTAATAAAGTTTTACAAGACTTATCAATGTAACAGAAGAAAATTCTACCATGAATGGCCTTGTTATTAACTGGGAGATACACTCAATTTTGGAGGGGTGTTCTTGATTAGCAAATCTGGACGTGTTTTTAGTTTACTAAAGCTTATTTAGGTTTCAGGCCACATTACTTCCACATGACTGGGCTTGTCATCAGTATGCATTAATGTGGAATGACAAAGATTGCAGTATAATTCAAGTATCGGTAAATCTATTTAAGGACTCTACTCTGAAATCTTTATTGATGTTCTGCTGAGTGTTCAAGAAAGAACTGCAGATGCTGTAAAAATCGAAGGTAGACAAAAATGCTGGAGAAACTCAGCGGGTGTGCAGCATCTATGGAGCGAAGGAATAAGCGACGTTTCGGGTCGAGACCCTCAAAGGGTCTCCACCCGAAATGTCGCCTATACCTTCGCTCCATAGATGCTGCCTCACCCGCTGAGTTTTTCCAGCATTTTCGTCTACATTCTGCTGGGCGTTCTGTAGGTAAGTGAGAAAAGAATCAAAAGGAACTTGCAGAGTTGCAGTGAAATAGGAAGTCATGGTGGGAGAGGGGGTGAAGAACTGGACTAATGGGATTGCTCTGCTGGAAGCTGGTATGGATCTGATGGATTGAATAACTGTTGTAATGAGTAAGTAGTAATCGTATCACTGTTGAGTACTATTTATTCATTACAACACAAAGTCACTCAAACTTGAGTTTCCCAACTTTAGGCACTGTTTCAATGGTGCTGCCTCCTGTGATAGAAATATAAAATACTGTAAAGATGAACAGTATATATTTCAGGTTCATAATCCTTTGTCGGAAATAAAGTTATCTCTCTGCCTGATCTGCTGAATGTTTTCAGGATTTTATTTTATTTCAGATTTTTAGCTTCTGCATATTTTTTGGATTCCATTTCCTGCCTTGTGAGAGTTGCATCTCTTTCCAGCTCCTCTGGAACTAAACTGCAAGCCTATGGTTGGCCAACACTGGCACTGTTGCTGTTGATTGTGTTGCTATCTAACATATGAATCCCACATCTTGATGTGATAGGATGAATCTCTAAAGTATAATACTACCCTAATGGCAGAAATACTGTGAACAAACTGCACTGCAGCCTGACAAATTAAAGTTGCAGAAGGTCAACAAGATGGAACCAGCAATCACTTCCTTTGGATTTAATCACATGCCCCTGATTAAAACTTGCTGAAATCTCTAACCATAGAGTCCCATTGTTCAGAGAATATAAACGCACTTCTGGATCTTACTTTCAAAAAGTTGGCGTGTTTATTATTTCCTTCTGAGTTCCTTTCTATGCTGAAAATCTACTTGACATTTCTGTTTTTGATTTATACTTTGTGGTTCTTTATATTCAGCTCTCGCATAAAACTGGCCATAATTTCACATCTCATTCCCAAAGACGGCACTTACAACAGTATGATGTTCACTGAGGAAAGAACAAGGTATCAGGATGAATTATCTTTTCAAGTTTCTTTACTAGATTGTGTACTTATGGCCTTTTCATTCGAAGCTCAAAGATCCAACAAAAAAAATATTTTGTCGCTGTGTAACTTGATGATTAATACAAATTACTGTTTCATGACAAGTTAATCTGTTGAGGATAATAACGTGGCACCAAGTTGGTAGAAGAGCACATTTCCAAAAGACATGTCTTATGCTTTCAAACATTTGATTATATATTTTCTGCTTAATACCTGGTCTTTAATTTTGACCTCTCATGAATATCAAGATGATATAATTCTTCCTTACAAATGTTGCAACTGCTTGACAAATGTCTTTAATTTCTTGAATATTATGATGAATCACAGGACTTTTCAAATCTCCGATATGTTTTGCTGGACATCCATAACTATGTAATTATATGCACAAAATATGAGGGGAAAAAAGTAAATATGTTCAATATTCAGATTTATTTTGGTGTAAGATGCACGTTTGCAAACATTGTAAGATTTTTCAACCTGGCTGCAATGATCACTTAGATTTTTCCAGGGAATGTGCCTTGCTCCAATTGATCATCCCATTTCTTTATCTGAGGATGCAAAATGCCTATTGTTATTTCACAGCAAACAATTTAATGGGTTCAGTAGCATCTCAGGTTTTAAATTGACCAGTAACTTGTTTTCTTTCATAATTATAAAATTAAATGTAAGATGTGGTAATTTAACAAAGAGGACTTTGGATTAGATTGAACATTTAAAAATTAAATAACCATTTAATTTTAAACATTAAAACCAACAATATTGTAATTTTATAATATGCAGTTTATTCCATCACTTACCCATGAATTTGGGCAGATTGACTTGGACACCCTGTGGTACCATTCACAGGGAGAAGTATCAACACCTTTTGCAGTCAGTGCTTTAGTACAACGATGGAAGTCTGCAAAATAATCATGTATAGTTTAGGTCATAATTATATGACTATCTGCATAATTAAATCATATTTATCTAATTTAAGCAATTATTGATCACATAGGAAAAGTAGCTTTTGTCTAAAATGGGCTGTTGATTTGCATTAGAGCTACTAGATTAATATACCCTACACCCACATCGCCAGCTCTTTATCTACTATCCTGAAGGTTGAAATGTCAAATGCTCATCCAAGTAATTTTTAAATGCAGTAAGAGTTTTTCTTTTCTCTTACTATCACTCTTTTAATCAGTAAATTTCAGCCTCCAATCTCAGAGTAGAATATTTTCTTAATATACTTTGAATACCATTGACTATTTTAAATCTCCACCCTTGGAGAAACAGGTCCTTCTATCTACATGTCTTAGAGCTTTGGAGATATCAGTTTATTATTTCCTGTTTCATTTCCCACCTATCGTTCTGACTTGTTTACGTACTCCTCAATGGCAAGGACAAATTTTCCAAGACAATAGCTGAGGGATGACCTATCCAGAGTCTATTGATCCCAGCTCCCCCCAAACCAGGTCCAATGCCCCAGGAAAATCCCTCTTGCATCATCTCTCCAATCATGCAGTTATATGTACTTTTCTAGGCTATACTCAATATCGCATGTCAGTAGGGGTAATCTGATGAGAGCACATCTGTGAAACTGTTTTACTACCAAGTAATTGTTTGCTGCCCATTCTGGCGAATTATTCTGTACTTTAAGGTAGGCCTTTTCCAAACTGGGTTTTAAAGACTAGCTTACTATAAATTCCACTGTCAAAAACCACTCCCACAACTACTTTTCTACTAGCTGACTGGCAACAAATTTAAATGTACTTTTAATCATTGCTATTTCCCGAACATCTGCCTGGAGGACTTCATCGTTCATTCGACCTACCACAATGGATCATAAACTTTAGCTCCACCTGACTCCCTGACCAAATGCAACCCCCAAACTCCCTACAAACTCCCACCTGCATTGAATGTTATTCCTTTTCCGTGTAAAAGAGGAGCAACAAATCGTACTTTAATCACATTTTGCCCCAAAACACCTTCTGCTTTCCTAATTATTGAATCAATTTTGTTTTCCTGAATCCATTTCTGTCTCTCTAGCTAAACAACTACTGATGGCATGGATTGTAGCTGGGTCAAGTAACGTGCAGTGATGGCCCCCCTTGTCTATTTTACAGTCACCCATTCTCCCTCTGCTTGCATGTTCTTTAATTGGGAGGTGATGGCAATGGGGTTCTTTAATTGGGAGGTGATTTTACTTCTTGTAAAATCCTGTCAATCTATGCTCAACCAAGTGAATGGACTGCAATGATATCAGCTACCACTCAAGGTCCAAAGCCAAAACCTAAAGATAATCCAACTAGCAGCAGTTCCTGAAAATTACCCAGTTCACTAGGGTCCTGGAGTTACCGTTCCATTTGATGGGACTAAAGAGTCTCATTGTGCTTTCTCAAAGTAATCTTGATTTTAATGAAATTACTGACTATATATTCATTTACCAGTTCTTTCAAGGCCAAAACTCAATTAATTTGCATCTTTTCTCAACGATTTTAAACCTATTTGTGCTGCAAAACTAGAGCATTTGAGAAAATAATGTGGATTTGCTAAGTGGTAAATGAGCAAAGGAATGAAAGGTTACGTTTTTTTCTGAAACCAAATATAAAAACAAATACCATTCACTTGCTTCAACAATTCCCACACTGTACACTGAAACCAAAAAATAATCTATAACTATAACAATTTCTTGGTAAAGCTGATCAAGTAGCACAATTAGAACCTGCCATTGAGAAAACAACCTATAATTTTCCCTATACGGATCTCTGCATGACAGATCCACTATTGCATCGTAGCCAGACGTGCATAATGGTTTCTAACATATGCTTGCCACCACTTCTGTAATTTGGATTAATGTCTATCCTTACTGCAAGACTAGCTTCAGTACAAGTTAAAGAAGGTTTCAAGTTATGGTAGTACAACATTGGACACCAGCTTTGAGGAGGAAAGAACCCTCATACAGTTTTCCCTAAGACCGCAACACACGCTCCATTAGAATCTCCAAATCCGTTGCCATCACAAACTCAACCCAGATTAGCTGACGTAAACCAGCTGGCATTAGAATAAAACCCTCACTGTCCCAAACTCATGCCTGGCATCTTTTTCTTATATATCCTAACCAATGACACTGAGTCTTGTGCGTAACAGAATCTTGTGACAGAACACCTGAAATTAATAAATGCTATGAATCTACTTCACATTGTTCATTTAACATACTTCTCCTGACATCAGCCTCATCCCAACATTTTCTCACCCAGGTAATTTTGGAAGCAGTTCCTGGTTTGGTTTTGATTCGGAAACCTAGCATCGAAAGGGGCAGTCTTATAATTCTTCAGTTTGTCCTGGATTGTCTCTTCCATGGTGCCTGACAAAAGATTTGAAAAATATTTTTGCAGAACGTATTGAGTCTGACCAATAAAGAGCAAACACAAAATACCACTTGCGGAACAGGACGACAAAACAACCTGCACCTTCAATGAACAAGGCTTCTTCAGATGCCTTTACGTTGAATCAAATTGAGTAGAGCGCTGCTAGACCTTTCTTCCCCACTCACCCATTTTTCATCGAGTGAAAGGTATCTGCACCCTGGGCAGGAAGCCCAGGGTTATGTCCAAATCAGCAGCATATAACATTATGTGTCAAAAAGAGATGGTCAGCCCCAATTGTTCTGGAGACAGTTAAGATGGTATTTGCCTATGAATAAAGTTTTGAGTAAAGCCAATATCACTATTTACCAATTGTTGATATTAATGGAGTGACAGAAACAAAACCCCTCTAACATGCAGATCTTAGCCAATTGGAAACTTGATACATCAGAAAAAAATATGAAACCAAAATAAACCAAATTCCAACTTATTATTTAAATATTATTAAAATGGTCCTTACCAGTATTTAAATACTTTCACTGTAGCTCAAAACGTTTTCTAGAATAAAAACATCGGGTGATATAAATACAAAGCTTGACAGTTTAAATATCAATTTCAGGTGAAAATTTATATATAAAGTATTACCAAATAAATAAATACATCCTTTGGTTTTAAGAGATTCGAAGAAAAAATATAAATCCATATTCTAATTTTGTAATTTTTCTAGTACTTATGTAAAGACCCATCTGTTAATAGTTAACTATGTCTCAAGATACAGCTTATCCTCTGGTGTGAACCCACTGAAGTGCAGTGACATCAGCGTTAATACTTTCACTTACGATACACAGGCAATACTTCCACTTGCAACATCAGTATTATTCTCCCCCATTTTAAATAAATAAGAATTGAAGTCATTTTAAGTGAATTTTGGCACACAATGGCTTAAGACTGATCCAATCAACTGAATACTCAAGCTCAGGAAGTTTGGGCATGCATTAAAGCCTAGCCTTTATCTTGCTCCAAGTATTTAAATCAATGGTGATTTCCATATAAAGTTCGTTGAATTCAGTTCCTGTTTACTGTTAACTTATCCGTTTTAGCGCACATTAACCAGAACCATGGCGCCACCATACGTGTCAAAACGTTAAATTGACTTAAATTTCAGAAACAACGGCAAGGTTGAATATTAGGAGGAAACACGAATTACGTTTTAAGTTTCCATCAGGTTAAAATCGATCTGTAAGTCCTATCAGCAAGATTGCCGCTGGCAGGGCATTTCGAGGCCAGCCAAGGGCAAACCAATATCTCGCTAACACTGGTTACTGAAGAGCAGAACTTTAGGGGGTCTGAGGGGTCTCGTCACCATCCCTTCTCTCCAGAGACGCCCAGTTAATCCAACACTTTGTGTCGAGTGGTTTATAGCTCTGGCTAACTGGTTCCTGGGTGCATGAGGCTGCACCTCGCTCAAAATTCGGGTTGCCCGCTTCCAGCCACCTCCACCCCCCACCTGCGGCGCCCCACAGCCCGAACCCCCCATCCACCCCACCCCCTGCCCTTCACCAGAGGCAACGCCGGCTCCAGCGCGGCTCAGGTGCAGCTGCGGCTCCGCTCGCCCTCACGCAATGACAAGGAAGAGCTCGCACCCCACCCCGCCCCGGCCGCCCGCTCCGTGCGCCGCCGGCAATGCTGAATGGCGCTGGAGGGGGGAGGGGGGAGGAAGGGGAGGGGGGAGGAAGAGGAGAGTGCAATGGGGAAAGGTGGATGGGGGTAGAGGATGGACAATGAGGAAGGGACGGGTGAATGAAGGGGAGACGGTGCAGGGGGAAGGATAGGGGGAGGGTGCAGGCACAGAGCAGCGGGTGGCGGAGGGAGGAGAGCGAGTACAATGGAGTGAGAGGTCAACGGAGGGAGCAGGGGTCAATGGACGGAGGGAAAGGTCAACGGAGGGAGGGGTCGATGGATGGTGAGGTCAACTGAGGGGGAAAAAGGACAATGGAGGGGTGGCTGGGGCTGAGTGACCGGTGGCACCACTCACATCCCCCCCGCCCGCCCGCCCGTCGTCACCGCCGCCGCCGCCTCGACAACCGCAGCGGCACGAGCTGGCGGCACGTGCGCGGGACGGTCCGGGCCTGGGCGGGAAACCGCCGCCCCGCCCACACCCCGCCCCGCCCCACCCACCCCGCCCCGCCCCACCCGCCCCCACGCCCCGCCCCACGCCCCGCCCCCCCCCCCACACCCGCCCCGCCCGGCCCCACCCCCCTCCGCCCCGCCCCGCCCCACACCACCCCGCCCACCCCGCCCACTCCCGCCCCACCACCCCGCCCACACCCCCCCCCCAGCCCCACACACCCCGCCCGCCCACACCCCCCCAAACCCCGCCCCACCCCAGCCCCACCCCCCCCGCCCCGCCCCACCCCCGCCCCCCCCCACACCCCGCCCCGCCCACACCCCGGCCCCGCCCCGCCCCCCCCCCACACCCCCCCCACACCCTGCCCCACCCCCCACGCCCCCGCCCGCCCCACACCCCGCCCGCCGCCCCTAACACCCCGCCCCCACACCCCGCACCCACACCCCCGCCCCCCACACCCCGCCCCGCCCCACACCCCCCGCCCCGCCCCACACCCCGCCCACACCCCGCCCCACCCCGCCCGCCCCACACCCGCCCCACACCCCGCCCCACCCCCCCGCCCCACCCCCCACACTCCCCTCCCCGCCCCACACCCCCGCCCCACACCCCACCCGCCCCCACACCCCGCCCCCACCGCCCCACACCCCCCCCCCGCCCACCCACCCCCGCCCCCACACCCGCACCCCCCCACACCCGCCCCCCCACCCACACCCCGCCCCACCCCCCGCCCCACCACCCCGCCCACCCGCGCCCCACACCCCGCCCGCCGCTCCCACCCGGCCCCACCCCCACGCCCCACACCCCGCCCCACACCCCGCCCCGCCCCCACCCCCGCCCCCACACCTCCCCGCCCCCCACACCCCGCCCCACACCCTCCCACACCCGCCCACACACCCCGCCCCGCCCCACACCCCCTCACCACACCCCGCCCACACCCGGCCCCCACCCCCGCCCCACACCCCGCCCCCACCCCACACCCCGCCCCCCACACCCCCGCCCGTCCCCACCCCGCCCCACCCCCGCCCCACACCCCGCCCCGCCCACACCCCGCCACCGCCCCACACCCCGCCCCCCCCCCCCCACCCCCCCACTCCCGCCCCCCCACACCCCGCCCCACGCCCCGCCCCCCCACCCCCCGCCCCGCCACACCCCGCCCATCACCCCGTCCCACACCCGCCCCGCCACCCCCGCCCCCACAACCCCGCGCCCCACACCCCGCCCGCCCGTACACACCCCGCACACGTCCCGCCCCCACACCCCGCCCCACACCCGCCCCCGCTCCACACCCCGCACCCGTCACCGCTCCACACCCCGCCCCACACCACCGTCGCCCCACACCCCGCACCGCCCGCCTCCACCCCCGCGCCCCACACCCCGCCCCCACCCGCCCAGCCCCGCCCCCACACCCCCGCCCCACCACCCGCACCGCCCACACCCCGCCCCACACCCGCCCCACCCGCCCCGCCCTACACCCCGCCCCGCCCCGCCCCCCACAGCCCCGCACCGCACCGCCCCACACCCCACCCCGCCGTCCCCCGCTCCCACACCCCGCCCCGCCCCACCGCCCCACGCCCACACAACCCACCCGCCCGCCCCAACACCCCGCACCCACACACCGCACCCCCCCACACCCCGCCCCACACCCCGCTCCACCCGCCACCCGCACCCCCGCACACCCCGTCCCACACCCCGTCCCCGCACCGGCCCCGCCCCGCCCACCCGCTCCACCGCACCGTCCCACACCCCGCCCCCCACACCCCCCCACACCCCGCCCACCGCACCGTCACCCCGCACCGCCCCACAAAAAACCCGCGCCCCACACCCGAGCCGCCCCACACCCGCACCCGCAGCCCACCACACCCCGCCCCCGCCCCCCACACCCCGCCCCCCCTCACACCGCCGCCCCACACCCCCGCCACCGTCCCGCCCCACACCCCCCCCACACCCCGCACCCCCCACACCCCGCCCGCCCCCACACCCGCCCCGTCCCGCTCCACACCCCCACACCCGCCCCGCCCCACACCCGCACGCCCACCACCCGCACGTCCCCCCACACCCGCCACACCCCCACCGCACCCCGCCCGTCACACCCCGCACCGCCCACACCCCCACCGCACCCCCTCCCCTCCACACCCCACCGCCCCCCACACCCGCACCCAGCATCCCACACCCGCCCCACACCCCGCCCCGCCCCACCGTCCCGCTCCTCCACACCCGCCCCCCCACACCGCCCCACACCCTCCACACCCGCCCCCACACCCGCACCGCCCCACCCGCCCACCCCCCGCACCCGCACCGCCCCACCACCGCACCGCCCCCCACACCCCGCTCCACACCCCGCCCCGCACCGTCCCTCCCACACCCGCACCCCCGCCCCGGCCCCACACCCCGCACCGTCCCCACACCCTCACACCCCGCCAACCACACCCGCACCCGCCCGCTCCACCCACCCGCTCCACCCCGCCGTCCCACCGCCCCGCCCCACACCCCGCCACCCCCCCGCACCGCCAACCCGCACCGCTCCCACACCCGCACCGCCCCACACCACCCGCCCCACCCGCACCTCCCACACCGCACCGCGTACCCTCCACACCCGGCACCGCCCCGCACCGTCCCCACACCCAGCCCACACCCGCACCCCACCGCCCCACACCCGCCCACCGCCCCACACCCCCGCACCGCCGCCCCCACACCCGCCCCGCCCCCACACCCGCGCCCGCCCCACACCCCGCTCCACACCCGCACCGTCCCGCCCACACCCGCACCCCCCGCCCCACCCCACACCGTACCCCACACCCCGCTCCCCCCACACCCCACCGCACCGCCCCACACCCGCACCGTCCCGCTCCACACCCGCCCTCCCCACACCCCGCCCCGCCCCACACCCGCACCGCCCCACACCCCGCCCCACACCCCGCACCTCCCCACACCCCCCCCACAGCGCCCCACACCCGCACCCGCCCGCCCCACACCCGCCCACACCCCGCCCCCCCACACCCGCACCGCCCCACACCCGCTCCGCCCCACACCCGCACCGCCCACACCCCGCCCCGCCCCACACCCCACCCGCATCCGCCCCGCCCCACACCCCACCCCGCTCGTCCCCACACCCCCGCCCTCCCCACCCACACCCGCACCATGCCCCACACCCCCCGCACCGCCCCACACCCCGCACCGCCCCACACTGCCCCCCCACACCCGCACCGCCCCACACCCCACCGACCGTCCGCCCCACACCCGCACGCACCGCCCCACACCCCGCACCGCCACACACCGCACCGCCCCGCCCCACACCCCCGCACCGCCCCACACCCCGCACCGCCCGCCCCCACACCCGCGCACCACACCCCGCCCCACACGCCCCACACCCCCCCGCCCCACACCCCGCACCGCCCCACACCCCGCACCGCCCACACCCGCGCCCCCCCCGCCCCCACACCCGCACCTCCCACACCCCGCACCCCGCCCCACACCCCGCACACCCCGCACGTCACCCGCCACACCCCGCACCCCACACCCCGCACCGCCCCGCCCCACACCCACCCGCCCCACACCCTGCTCGCCCCACACCCGCACCACCCCGCCCCACACCCCGCCCTGCCCCACTCGCAAGTTGATTTAAATGGCCATTAATTTACAGGAATTAAATACTAAATTCCTTCCATTTGGCCTATAAATTCATGAAAATGAGATTTAAAAATCATGTTATATTGTGAATTATTGTGTGAATGTTTATTTGGGACACTTAGGCAATTAAAAAAAAGTTTATCTTTTCTTAAGAAATGGATAGATGTTTAGATCTAGTAATTGAATTTTGTAATTAGCTATAATTAGGTAACTAACTAATTATATGCTTTAATTTCAGGTCATCCAAGTAATATTGTTTCATATTTGTTTCAGAATGCTTCAATCTATAATAACTGAAAATTCCATTGAGCTCTTAATTTTTAAGAAAGTTATGGGCTTTTGACTGTCCTAGATCACAGCTTTTGTGTTAAGTCAATGGAAAGGCAATGGGGAACAAGATGCTAATTTCCGAGTATGAAAATGACCATAACTTTTTTAATACTGAAGATATGAAAGTGAATTAGGTGTCAAATTAAACGTATTTTTATGCTTTATCTGATGGGATTGCAGACTTGATGTTTTAAATCTCAAAATTTTGTAACATTGCTATATAACGTGCCATTGTTCCACTCTCACTCTCCCCCTTCTCCCTCTCCCCCTTCTCCCTCCTCTCTCCCCCTTCTCCCCCTCCCTCCCTTCCCCCTCTCTCCTCCCCTCTCCTCTTTTCCCCTTCTCTCTCTTCCCCTCTCTCTCTCTCTTCTCCCCCCCCTTCTCTCTCTTTCCCCCTCTCTCTTTCCCCTTCTCTCGATCTCTCTTCCCCCCCTTCTCTCGATCTCTCTCTCTCCCCTTCTCTCGATCTCTCTCACCCTTCTCTTCTCTCGATCTCTCTCTCTCCCCTCTCTTCTCTCGATCTCCCCTCGATCTCCTTCCCGATCTCCCTCCCCCCTCGCTCTCTCCCTCTTCTCTCTTCACTCTCTCCCTCCCTCCCCTCTCTCCCTCCCTTCCCTCTGTGTGAGAGTTGCCAACCCTGCTATGCCATAGGTCCAAAAGAGGATAGAAAGAAAATACTTAATGGTCTTTGTAAGAAGATTTTAATAAGCTCTTCTACATTTAAGGTAAATTGACATATTAGAGGCAAAATGCATCTTCAATATACAGGTCTCTCCACACAACTGAAAACATAGAAACATAGAAAATAGGTGCAGGAGTAGGCCATTCGGCCCTTCGAACCTGCACCGCCATTCAATATGCTCATGGCTGATCATCCAACTCAGTATCCTGTACCTGCCTTCTCTCCATACCCCCTGATCCATTTAGCCACAAGGGCCACACCTAACTCCCTCTTAAATATAGCCAATGAACTGGCCTCAACTACCTTCTGTGGCAGAGAATTCCAGAGCCTCACCATTCTCTGTGTGAAAAATGTTTTCCTCATCTCGGTCCTAAAGGAATTCCCCCTTATCCTCAGACTGTGACCCCTTGTTCTGGACCTCCCCAACATCAGGAACAATCTTCCTGCATCTAGCCTATCCAACCCCTTAAGAATTTTGTAAGTTTCTATAAGATCCCCCCTCAGTCTTCTAAATTCTAGCGAGTACAAGCCAAGTCTATCCAGTCTTTCCACATATGAAAGTCCTGACATCCCAGGAATCAGTCTGGTGCAACAATTGCACTTAAGTGATACATCATCCATTCTGCAGGCATGTAGTTATAATCATTCTTTTTCTGATTAGTTAATCCTAAATGATATTTTCTGTAATTTCAGATATCAACAGTGGGTCCAGAATACTTGTCATCAAGGTCTCCTGCACCGAACTCCGGAAAACTTGTCAGCCAACTGTTGTCTTTGTTCTTTACACTTTGAACTAGACCAGTTTTCCAACAAGCAGACCAAGAATAGGCTAAATTGGAATACAGTTCCAACGCTCTTTGACATTCCTAACCCGCCGAAACGCCTGTCTTCCCAACACAGGTTACTCAAGAGGAAGAATGAGGACCTCCCATCCTCACCAACGCCTTTAAAACAGCAAAGAGGCAAGTAATTTTTTCTTTTTTAAAATAAAATATATTCTCTCACTTTAGCTAAATAGAAAAAATTGCATCCAAACTGATATAATTGGTAATGGTCAATATGTAATGGCAATTTTATTTTGATTTGTGAAATGTTCACAAAACTATAATCACAAATAAGACTACACACACAGTGTGGGCTGATGGAATGTGTATTAGTATTTAATTCAAGTAAGAACATCCATCTAAAGCTTTCTCAAGCATAATTGATACAACATTTAAATTGATTTAATTTTTAAAAAATCTTCAAAAAAATCAAGATCATGATTTTCTTCTGGTAGATTGAAATTGGTGCATCACATCTATTTTTAATTATAATTAGTAGTAGACGCTGATTTCTTTACATGCATATATGCTTAATCATTTTCATTAGTATGCTTGCCATTTCTTTATCCCTTTCTCTTTTTTTTGGCTTGGCAGTGTCACACAACATACAGGCCGAACATTCTTACTGCTCAGCTGCAGACAAAATTCATCAGAAAGAACCCAACAGTGTCTCTACAACTCCTGAAACACCTGATCTTCAATTCACACCAAATGTAAATGACAGCAGAGCTCTGAAGAAGGAAAGACAGCGTACTTTCCGCCTTAAAAAAAGAGTACAACAGATTAAATTATCAATGGGAACGAATAAGACAATTAGTGACTTGATCAGAGGGGCTGGTGAATTTTTACAAGAACCAGCACTGTCTTTCTTTGCGTCGCAGTTGCGTATTGCTTCCGGACGTAGAAGTGCAAGAGGAAGACGATGGAGTTATTCAGACGAGGTAGTTGCCTTGTCCCTCTACCACCAAAGTCCCCGAGCATATCAGTTCTGCCAGTGCATTTTCACACTTCCATCAATCACATCACTACATAGGTGGTTGAGCAATATTGAAGTGAGGCATGGGTTTCCCCCTAAGATCTTTGAACTTTTGAAAGTTCAGGGTTGCGGGGATGACAGAGGGGGATACATTATGTGTAGTCACCTTTGACGAAATGAGTTTACGTGCAAGCCTCTCTTACAACATTACTGAAGATTCAGTAGAGGGTTTTGAGGACTTTGGATCCCTGGGGAAGACATCAAGGCCTGCCAACCATGCTCTCGTTTTCATGGTTAGAGGCTTGATGGGGAAATGGAAGCAACCTGTAGGTTACTTCCTTTCATGGGATTGCACAACAGCCCACAAACTGCAAATATTACTCAATTAATGTTTACAGAAGGTTAAGGCTCTTGGACTACAGCCTAAGGCCGTTGTTTGTGACCAAGGCCCAAGCAATATTCGACTCTACTCCAACTTGGATGTAACAGAAGACCATCCTTTCATGGTGGAACCAATATCTATTGCATGCATGACCCACCCCACTTGTTGAAAAACACTCGGTCAAATTTGGAGAAATATGTTTTTGAGGTCAAGGGAGAGGATGGCAGAAAAAAACATATCAAATGGGCACATATTTACGCATTTTATGAGCACGATTCACAGTTGCCCATTAGAAAAGCCCATAAATTAATCAGAGGCCATTTTGTTTTAAACAGCTTCTCTAAAATGAGAGTCAACAAGGCTGCGCAGGTGCTTAGCCATTCGGTGGCAGCAGGTGTCTACACCTATGCAGCTCTTGGAAAGTTACCTGGAGAGGCTGTTTATACGGCAGAGCTCATTGAAATGGTTGATGGACTGACTCATTTAACAGCAGGTTTTTCAAGGACCCCAAAAAGTTAAGGAGGCCTATGTCAGAAAAGTCTGCCCATAAAGTCATTCTTTGAATCATGCTTGACTGTACTCCAAAGCTTGACAGTGCTTGGAGCTAAAAATGTGTTGGTTTGTCAAGGGATGGCACCTTGCAATTTCTTGCATTTCACAGCTGTGGAAGCACATTAAGGAAAGCACAGACGCCCGTTTTATGTTCACATCTCGGATCAATCAGGATGTTCTTTAATTGAAAAAAAAACATTTAAATCAGACCTCCCAAGGCCTATCCATGTCAACACCCTACCCCCAATACCATGTGCTCAAAATGGACCACTCCTGCGAAAAACAATCGACAATGTAGGCAACCCTACTTGTCTTTCTTCAAGGTTCCCCATTAAGGAGGAAAGGTAAGAAAACATTTATTACTTCTGTGGCATATTGAAAATTTTATTTAGCCTGTTCAATCTCTCACTGTAATTAGATCATTGAGCTCAGATAGCCAAGTCCTCATGGCAACATCCTTGTAAAAATATTCTCCGCAAGAGCATTTTCTTTCTACCTGTTATTTAATGCAGAATAAGAACATATTGACTGCATGATATTTTCTGTAATTTCAGATGTCGACAGTGGACATGATCTCCTACACCGAACTGCGGAGTATTTGTCAAATAACTAACTGCCGTCTTATGTGCATTGTGCGAAATTGTGATGTGTTAACTGCACAAAACAATGCAAATGGTGATTTTTTTATTATTGTATCTACGTTGGACGTTTTGCTCTTTGGTGTAAGCAGGGGTGGGGCTATCATTGTGTTACATAGGTTGAATTGTACATCACTTTCACTGGTTAGCTGATATGCTGAACATTGCAACCCTGTATATATCACGCACAGAATAATGTGAATTATGTCAATCTTACCATGCATGTCAGAAATAAAGTGTTTACCATGTTAATGGACCTCTATTACGAATTATTTAAAATTGAGTGGGTTGGTGCAATATTGGTTCCAGCCGTCAGTGACTTAACTGCCAGCACACCAGCCGTCAGTGACTTAACTGCCAACCCACGAGCCGTGAGTAAGTGAACTGCCAGTCCACCAGCTGTAAGTGACTGAACTTCCAGCCCATTCAGTCCACCCTCTCCTTCTCTCACAGGGTCTGTCACCTGTTTTGGGAAGAATTTCTGGCAGTTTTCTCAGCTGCCAGCCTGCCAGGTCTGTACTGTACTGTGACTGTACTGCCAGCCCAAGAGTCCATTTGAACCATAATGTCCATACTAGCCCTCTGGAAACCAGTCCCTTCGGCCCACAACACCCATACTAGCGCAACAGAAAGCCCCACCCCCCCCACACTGGCCAGTAATATTGGAATTGGTGGAGAGGTGGAATATTGCATTGGGTGACCAGCCCCCTTAGTCTAGTTATTGTATGTTGTAAATTTTGTCCTTTGTTTAAAATATGTTGAATTTGACATCACTTTTATTGATTAGCTGATATGCAAAACACTGCAACCCTGTATATGTCGCGCACAAAATAATGTAAATAAAAAGTGTTTTCCTTGTTTATGAAGTTCAATTTATAATTATTTGAAATTGTGGGGGTTGGTGCAAAATACTGCTGACCCACAAATGTGTCGTTATGAGACATTCACATTTTAAAAATCCATGTCTCAAAAAAAAGCAAGAAGTCCCCCATGTTATTTGACCAACTTATCGGCTGAATTTAAATATGTAGGTATGTATGCACAAGTTTTACTCCTAATTCCCTCTTCCAAATCGTTAATATATATGGTAAACAGTTGCTGAAAAATTCCAGAAGATTAGTCAATCATGATTTTTCTTTCATAAATCCATGCTGACTTGGACTAATCCTTTTACTGCTATCCAAATGCCCCATTATTACATCTTTAATAATTGACATGTACTCCTTTTCTCCAGAGATCATGTCCAACCCGCTGCGTTACTCCAGCTTTGTGCCTGACCCTGCTCCACTCGCTTGTGTTTGACCATCACTCTTTTGTCCACTCACCCTTGTTTGACCAGAACTCCACTGTCCACTTGCTCTTGTTTGACCATTGCCTTCATTTCAAAAAATTATGATATCCCTCTCAAGCCCAAGGCTATATAAGCCTCCACCCACCTCGTTTCCTCCATAACGTTTCGAACAAAGTCGCATCATTTATTTACCTCTGTACTCCACAATTTGAGATATGTAATTTTTTTTTAAAAATCACATGTGGTTAAAGTGCACATTGTCAAATTTATTAAAGGGTATTTTTATACATATTGGTTTCACCATGTAAAAATTACAGCTGTGGTTATACATCGTTTATACATTATACATTGTCACAGCTGCTGACAGAAGAATTCTCTCTAATAAAGAAAAATTGCCAAACAACTGTCAGACCGATCAGAAGACCTATTCAGGTCAGGTGTAGATTTGTCAATGACCATTGTCCACAGAATACTTCATGAACAGAAATACAGAGGCTACACTGCAAGATGCAAACCACTGGTTAGTCGCAAAAATAGGATGGCTGGGTTACTGTTTGCCAAGAAGTACTTAAAAGAGCAACCACAGTTCTGGAAAAAGGTATTGTGGACAGGTGAGATGAAGATTAACTTATATCAGAGTGATGGCAAGTGCAAAGTATGGAGGAGAGAAGGAACTGCCCAACATCCAAAGCATACCACCTCATCTGTAAAACGTGGTGGGGGTGTTATTGCCTGGCAAGTACTGAAGTTACTGGCTCACTTATCAACATTGATGGTAGTAACATAATGAATTCTGAAGTGTAGACACATCCTATCTGCTCAAGTTCAAACAAATGCCTCAAAACTCATTGGCCGGCGGTTCATTCTACAGGAAGACAATAATTCCAAACATACTGCTAAAGCAACAAAGGAGTTTTACAAAGCTAAAAAATGGTTGATTCTTGAATGGTGAAGTCAATCACCCGATCTGAACCCAATTGAGCATGCCTTATATATGCTGAAGAGAAAACTGAAGGGTACTAGCCCCAAAACAAGCATAAACTAAAGATGGTTGCAATACAGGCCTGGCAGAGCATCACCAGAGAAGACACCCATCAATTGGTGGGTGACTTCTCACCAGTGACGTCCATAAATCACAGACTTCAAGCAGTCATTGCATGCAAATGATATGTGTCTTCTTACAATACTGCACACAAAAATGTGACAAATGGGGTCAAACTTCAAATTCCTTCAAGAAAGTTGACAAGCACTTTATTGGGTTCATGACTAACATTGTATCAACAACAAATATAAGAAATGATAGCATATTGATGACAAGTTTCTGAAAATAGCATTATAGTACACAAATACATTTTGTGTAGCGGTTGTTGCATGGTGTCCACCATTGACCTGGTGGGCATAGCAAAGGGCCTGTCCCACTTTCACGACCTCTGACGAGTTTGCCCTTGCCTCATACTCGCAGCATGGTCGTCACAATGTCATAGGAGGTCGTATGTAGGTCATAGCAGGTCGTGATGCTAGTCATAGGTACCCGTGGCATCAAATAGGTCGGGGCGTTTTTTCTAGCATGATGAAAAATGTCCACGAGTAAAAAAGGTCGTGAATTAGGTCGTGAAAGTGGGATAGGCCCTTAAGTACCAATATTTCTTATTCCTTTCCATGAATACCACATGGAACAATAAAATTGCAAACTCCATTTCATTCACCTGGTAATGTAGTAGAATACTGCATCCACCTGAGTGGACACCGCAACGCTCGTTACACATCATACACACAAATGTACGTTGCGGTGGACACTAAATAAAATGTTCGTTTTGGTGAACCAGGGAAAACCAAGCATTTTCACTGATGCGATCTAAACGGTACATTACCTTATGGATCTGAGCGACATCGATGGCCGATGATTCGTCAGATCGTTTGATATGGGCTGATTTTTTTGGTAAGTAAAATGTCTATGTAATGATCGTTGCGGAGCTTCCTGAAGATGTCACGAAGGAATGAAGTTAGAGACTTGGTCCGTACAAAAGTAAAGAGAGTGTTGCCAAATTGAAGATTGGCTCAATTTCTTATTTTTGATGACCAATTTATGTCAAAACATTTTTTTTAATTTTAAAAAGTCATGAAAATATCGTCAACAGTCGTTGCGTTTTTGACACCACGATGTTTTTGGTGTATTAAATTGCAAAATAAGAAAAAAATGCTACTACCATACCTCGTTGGGTTTTTGAAAAGCATTAGAGGCTTGGAGTTAAGTTACAGGGGTACCGACCCCGATAACAGTTGTTGTGATAATGGACACCAAGCACAACGACCATTACAGGATCTTTACTGTACTGTATTACCTTTATGTTACTTTATTTTTCTTTTAGTATAGATGAAGATATTTCCCTAGACCATTATCAAAACGTATATGTATGAGGGGCCATATGAAGTTTATTTATGAATTAAATATTCATGACTAAATGTGGCAAAGTTTTTAATGTCACACTTTTGGTGTCCAAAATGATGGGAAAACGATGAAAACTTGTCTGTTCTGAAAAAAGTTTATGTTGGTCTTGAAGATATCTCATTTATATCTGCTATTTATAAGGTTTCATATGATTGGTAGATTTTTGTTAAGAACAGTGTATTGGTGTAAAAAAGTGAATACTAATCTTCGTCAAAAACTGTCCAGTATTGTAAAAAGCCACATATGCAACAAAATACTAAACATGACTACTTTCATTTACATTACATTGCTGTGTCCCAAACATTATGGTGCCCTGAAATAGGGGGACCATGTATAAACACCAAAATGTATAAAAATGGCCTGTATTAAACTCTGACAATGTGCACTTTAACCAAATGTGATTTTTTTTCTATTACAATATCTCAAATTGTGGAGTACAGAGGCAAATAAATAAATTATGAGTCTTTGTCCCAAACATTATGAAGGGCACTGTATATAAAAAAAGACGTTTCTGCAATCTATAATTACAAGAGAACAAATTAACTGCAAGGGGTTCACTCACAGTGCAGCTTGTGTGTAACAATAACATATATTATTACCTATATAAGGGAGTTTTACTGGGCAATATTAGTTGGTATTTTGATTGGTCAAAAAACGCGCAGTTTCCTGCCGGCAATATTACTTGGTATTTTTCTTCTTCCGGGTTTCACCATTGACTTTACGTAGAAAAACTGCGGTCAATCACAAAGCTCCAAGTGTGAATCTTAGGAATTATTACCTATATAAGGTAGTTTTACTGGGCAATTTTAGTTCGTATTTTGATTGGTGAAAAAACGCGCAGTTTCCAGCGGGCAATATTACTTGGTATTTTTCTTCTTCCGGTTTTCGCCATTGACTTTACGATAGAAAAACTGCGGTCAATGAGAAGCACAAAGCTCCAAGGGTGAATTGAGGAATTATTTTAATTTACGGTGGGGGTTATAGGTAATAATTATAATATTGACTGGCTTCTTTCGGGAGACACCAGGAATATTGCCCGCACTGAAATCATATTGCCCTCGTCTTCGACTCGGGCAATATGATTTCAGTTTGGGCAATATTTCCTGGTGTCTCCCGAAAGAAGCCAGTCAATATTATATAATTATTCCACAGTTCTTTCCAGATTCCCTTTTCCTTAACTGTGGATCCCCCCTGCATTTTGGTCCTTTTCTCATACTTTACCCTCATTCCATCTTCTACCGAAAGCAAGAATAGGGTAGACCTTTAACCCTTCAACCTTCACTTTCAATTGACCTTCTGTAATTTCTGCCATCCATAAGATGCTACAACAGGGTGCATCTTGCCCTTTCTTTCAAACTTTGCAAAGGCACTGCTCAACTCCATCTCAGTGCCCGATCTCCATAACCTGCAATCATTCAAAAATATATCTCACTCCATTTTTTAATCCTTCTAATGAGCTGGTATCCACAACTCTCTGGGGCAGGGAGTTCTTGAAGTTCACCACTCTTTTACTCACCTCCATTTTAAATGAGCAGCCCCTTGTATTTCGTTGGTTGAGAAGCTCCTGGAGAACTGGCAGCTTTTTGGAGACCATGAGGACCTTGGCAATGGCAGCTCCATCTGTAGTGCAGACACTCTTGCTCAATGGTTAAAGTATAATGTTTTAAATTCCATGAAATTGCATTGTTTGGATTCAATAAGCACAATTATACAAGGTCACTAAATATATTTAAAAAATACATTTAAGCAATTTATAGTTGCAAGTCAAGAGAACAAATTAACTGCAAGGCCAAATTAACCGCAAGGCATAGCTTGTGTTCCACAACAAAATATAGGGTCTCAACAAGGTCTGCACTGAAATGCCAAACTGCTTTTAGTCTGTGGCAGTTCAAAACTGGTGTTTTCTGAACCTGGAAGCATATTTAAATGATTGATATTGGGAAACAAGGGATATCAACTTCAATTGAGACTTGCATCACTCATGAGAAACAAACAATGAAGCCCAAAGGCATGAGTGAATGGCATTTCACCACATGTACCCACACAAGAATAAAAAAGCAATTTATGTTTACAAGTAAAGAGAACAAATTATTCAGCTGGGTATAATTTACGAGTTTATTACAAACCACATTTCTCACAGCACTTTTAAGACACTTCAGCAATACAATGCAAAAAACCATTATAACATCTGAAATTTAGTGCAGAGAAAATTTCAGTCCACCGTTACATCTAACTGAATCATTTTGTTGAAGGCATTCAAACTATAAGCTTTACATAACATGTTAATTGTTCGATGTACGTATGGTGAACTTTCCACTTAAAATCACTAGCACATTGAAGTACATACAAAGAAAACCACAGCATAAAGTAATTTATAGTCACATTGCCAAGGTAACTGATATTCTGCACATTAAAAGTCACCAATTATGAAATACAGTATTGAAATTGGATAGGTCAGTAAAGTCAACATTTGTTTACATTTATAATTAATTTTTCAATTTTTGTGTCAATACAATTCATCTACACCACAGATAGGTTGGATTTAATTGGCAATTGTTTATGTCTTTGGCATTTTTTATTTAACAAGAGTTTTTCACTGAAATAAATACCAAGTGTTTCAATGACCAAAAGTTTAGCAATCGTGTAATCAATTTATGTCATTGTCTTACACAGGTAAATACTTTAGACAAAAAATATTTTATACAAAATAGGTAATAAGGATACACATCAATTAATTAATCATAGAGAAATATCAACTATTTTGTGGATGTATAAATTAATCAACTACTTCTGTTTGGAGAAAATTAAACATTAAAATACTGAATTTACTAACTTAAATTCTCTAGCATGAAGTTCATGCAGACTGCAAGAATTAGTTTCATTGTGATCTTAAACTAAATCATTTATTTTTGTCCTCACCAATATTCCTGTTTCCCATGAAGAACAAAAGAATGTAAGCAGCTACTTTCATTACTTTAGGAAATTATAAAGTGCTTATAACCCACGAAGTACGTCCAATGTAAATAAAGTAGTCAATTTATACACAGCAAGCTCCCAGAAACGCCTAATTATTTGTTATATTCCTTGAATAAATATTGGCTGGTACACTGAATTGCCCTGCTTTGCAGGATTGCCAAGTAATATTTAATCTGAGAGGCAAACTCAACATCTTATCCCAAAAATGCCACTGCAGCTAATTTGAGGTGTTAGCAATAATTATAATGGTCATGTCTGTGAAACTATACAAATCAAACAAAAGTATGACAGTTGACCGAGGCTGAAAATGTACTGTTCATATTTCTACAATTTAAGCCATTAGTTTTATTTGGATTAATTTGTACATTGATTAATAGTTTGTCCATTAAAGGATCAATTATATTATAGATATTTCCCCCATTGTATTAAAATAATCATTTGAAACTTACTCAATGCTGGCAATCACTTAAGAGTCATTAGGCACATCTTCAGCAAAGGCTGCAGTAACATTTCATTGTTAAAGTTGGCACATTGCCATAATGTATTCACAAATAAGTACTCTTCGATTTCTCAAACTGTCCTTCTTCCTATAAATTAATTTGCCTGTCTTAGAACTGAAACTTACTTTCTCCACAACTCTTTTCAAAGATGTACTGTGTCTTCATTATTCAGCAAACTTTCATTACTAAAAACATAGGAAAAATTAGATGTTTAACTGTAATTTTAATGAAATGCAACTTTGTGTTGTAGTTAGCATGTACAAGATTTAACTTACAACAAGGAACATAATATTAATAATCTATCTCCCAATAGCGACCTCTTCCCGATCTTTTAAAAATCCAACTGTCATATCCTTATGAAGAACATATCTTAAAAAAATGTTAAAAAAATGAAATATTAAAGAGATCTCTCAGTGTTTAAACAATTTGAAATGAAAATAAATCCTGGAAATGTACTTCAAATCCATCAATTTGCATTTTCAAATTTGGGATGATTGGATTTAATGGTTTGTAAAAATGAAGGACAATTGCAACCTACAGTAGGCCATGTATCTTTATTTGATTTGAGTACATGGTAATTATTACATTGCATACCATGATTACATCTTTCTAAATTATTTTGAGTTTTAGGAGAGGGACGGAGAGAGAGAGGGGATGCAAGGGTTACTTGAGATTAGAGAAACCACTATTCATACCGCTGGGTTGTAAGCTGCCCAAGCAAAATATGAGGTGCTGTTCCTCCAATTTGTGTGTTACACTTCAAGGTCAAAATGAAAATGTTTATATGGAATTAGAATGATTACATGGTACTTGGTCAAATATGTTCTAATATATCATCAATCTTTAAAAATAGAAAAACATTTTTGGAAGCAGTAAATAAAATTACAATAAATTACAATAGAAAAACATTGTATTTATATTTAGATAAATAAATAGAGATTTTTCAGATGAAAGAAAGACCTGATTTGGGACATTATTTAGTTTTCAGATGATGCAAATTTTGTTTTCCAAATCAAACCCCTTATTTTGTCGTTAAACAAAAATCACTGTATAGATTGTAGTAAATTCTTCAGTTTGCTCACTGCAGTAAAATGATGAACTGTACAATAAAATCATCCCTACAATGTTCTAGTTTATCTGTATGAGGGAACCGTGCTTCAATTATTATGTGTGTTTTAATTTAGCACACCATTGTTTTGCAATATGAAGAATTAAGATATTCAATTTTAGGAATTAAATATCAGATAAAACTTTAAAGCTTTGGGTCAGCAAGAGATGAAAAAAAAAGAGGGAAAACAAAATCTTCATTGACTTTCTAAACTCACCGTTAGCTGCTGTATATCATTCTGTGGAAATAGTCTATAATTTCATCATCACGAAAATCATCATATCCCTTCTTGAGACGTCTAACCCTGCTTAAATAGATGATGTCTTTCAGTTTTTGTTTGATGATCGTCAAACGGCCTGGTTGACTCCCTTTCGGTTGTCCCAACAACAGAACACATCCAGCATGTCTGCTGTGTTCAAATAAGGTAGCTGCAATAAAATGGTAGGACATTGGTACCTTTTTTTCCTTAATAACATTAATAATTCTTTAACATTTGAAGAACATTCAGGTAAGAAGTATTACATCAGCATCAGCTGTGGTGATAATTATGAACTTTAAGTGTAGAAAATTATTGTACATAAATCCTCATGCAATGAAGGACAACACAGCTTTTACCTTCTTAACTAGCTGTTGCTCCTGCAGGTTACTTTTCAATGATGTATACAAGGACATCAATGAATATCAACCTTACCCCATCTAACACTACTTAAAAGAAAAGCAGTTTTGTGTTTATTTTACTGAAGTAGATAACTTCATATTCTTCCACATTTGACTATCTGCCATATTGTTGCTCACTCACTCAGTTTGTCTTAATCCCCTCAATACCTCTGCGAGATATTATATTTGGTCTCATCAGCCAAGCTATTGATATAGATTGCAAATAGTTGGGCCCCCATGCTGAACCCAGTGGCACCCATTGCCAAAATGGCAAGGCACTATTTATTCTTACTTCATCCGAGCTAGCATATTATTCCCCAGAAGAGCATTAACAGCCTACTGAAAATAAAATTAAAAACACCTCCTATGGTTCCACTCATCTTTTCTATTAGACGCATCCTCATGTAATTCCAATAGGTTAGTCAAACTTGATTTTCCTTTCATAAATACTGGTAAGTCTGTTCAATCAGATTATTTTCGATGTTTCTTGAGATCGCATCTTTAATCATAGATTTCACCATATTTCCTGCATCAGGCTCAATAGTGCCCCATTTGCTGCCATCTTTCATTCTTAAAAGTAAGGTTACATTTACTATCCTCCAATCTGCAAGAACCATTCCACACTCCGTAATTTACTTTTTTGAGCAAATTTAGCCATCAAATTAAACTATATTTGAAGATCAACATCATATTCACATATAAATTAAACATAGATCGTAGGATCAGAAGCAATTTATTCTTAGTTCCTACAAGTTATCACAGAAAATAAAATTATGGTCTTCTAAATTAATTGTTAGTAACTTATAGTAGGAATTGGTAGGTCGACTTACTGGTAAAGGCAACCACATTTTCAGTACCATTTTTTAACTCCAGAATGATATTTGGATGCAATGGATGAAGCATATAGAGGTTATGACTTTTCTCTGAAAGTTTTTCCAGCAACTGAGAAAATTAAAACAAATATAAATCATCCTGAAATCATTTTAGAAAATAACGATAAAAATTATATGTTGAGTGAAGTGGTTCATTAGAATAAAGATCACAGGGACAAAAATGAAATAAACTTTAGCTTATTTTCATATTTTATGATTCCATCAATAATTAAAGTTATTAGTGATTAGTAAGGAAACATTTACAAAATCATAATAAAGAATGTGTCAAATAGTTAAGTGGCAAAACAAAGTAGAAAACTGAATGCTAGATACAAAATACTTACTGACAGTACTTCAAAGTATACAAGTGAGAATCTCATTTATATGATTTACCCAAGGAAATCATCCATGTACAATCATACCTATGCATTAAGACATTGAAATCGACACTCATGGCTGAATCCTTTACCAAATTGATACTTTGGCTGTATCAACCCAACAAGACTGTCACTCATTCAACATGCAATTAAAATAGATGAAGGCATCATGTTAAATCATGTTCTTATCCTCATCTGATGACCAAGCAATTGCACTTCCAATGGAATTTTGCAGTCATAATGAAACACAAACCAGTATTTTAACTAGAGGCTATGTGACACATTTCTGTTACTCATTTGGATGCGATCAAAAGGTACATTTTCAATCATGGTAATATCTAGGGCTAGTCATAATATCTCATTTGTGCGAGATGGGCATGGATCAGTAATCAATTTACACTAAATGACGATCAACAGAGCAACAAATTCCAGTTCAAAATTTACACATTTTTAAAGGTTAACCAAGATAATCATTTTTGCTTTCACTTGTTTACCAAATTATTAGAAGGTATGATTTCTTTGTTATGTACTTTTCAAGTGTACTTGCAATAAAGTACATAGTGATAAATATATATATGGCATTAGATCAATTTCTGATCCATTACTGCACAATCTGCAAACTAGATTATAGATGAGCTCTCTTGCTGCAATCTTTTACTTGTACAATGCTGTTTAAAAAGTTCAATAAAAAAAATAATAATTCTGGGAAATTAAGTTTGTTCACATTCGATAAAAATAATTGGCTTTAATAATTACCAGTGACCGCCACATTACGGCCGTTTGGACATGGAAATTCATCCTTTTAGAATTTACAAGCACTACTTAAAATGTGGGATATGGGAATAAAAAATAGCTCCTCAATATTTATGTTTAAAGTAAATAAATACAATTTGTCTTTCAACTTGCATTTCTCAACACATGTGCAGATGAAGATACAAGATACAAGATTTATTTATTTGTCACGTGTGCCAATTGGCACAGTGAAATGAAATCACCATGCAGCCATACAGTAAAAATAAAGAACACAACATGGAGTTGATAGGATTCAACATAAAACATCCCCACACAGCAGGATCAAAATTTCCTACTGTGAGGGAAGGTACCAAAGTCAGTCTCTTTCCCTGATGTCCTCCACTGTTCACCCGTGGTCGGGGCCTCCCCGAGCCCTCCGTAGTCGCCGCTATGGGCGGCCCGATGTTCAGGCCCCCTCGCCGGGGTGATGTAAGTCCGACGTCGGGGCTGGGGGACCTCCTCAGCGGCCTGAACCCCGAGTCGGCCCCCTCCTACCGGAGTCCGCGGCTCCCAAAGTCCGCAGGGCGCGTCGGGTGGAGATGCAACACTGGAGGCCCTCGGCAAAGGGCCCCAGGACTCCACGGAGTTGTTCAGCGCCGCCCACGTTGGAAACTCTCCAAACCGGAGCTCCACGGTGTTGGAGCAGCGGCCCAACACTCCGGAGCTCCAAACGGCGACCCAGGTAGGTATCGCCTGCTCCGTGGTGAATCCAGCGCCGCCGCTGTTGCAGTTCTGGTCAGGTTCCCGGGCCCCGGCAGGAAAGGCCGCTCCGATCCAGAAGGTAGGCCGCGAGGTGGGGGGCGAGGACGCGACTCGGAGAAATAGTCGCTTCCCCGCCAGGAAGCGACTGGGAGTTAGCTTCCCCCTTACCCTGCCCCCCTCCCCCACATATAAAGGTTAAAGATTCCCCCAAAAACAAACTTTAAACTGACTAAAATTTTTTTTTAAAAGATGGAAAAACAAACGAGCTGCAGGCAGAGGCTGCTGTCAGTGCAGCGCCCCTAGCAACATGGAAGAGTCTTCATTTATGGAAAAACGTGATAGGGGCCATTTTCTAGGAACACAAACCCCCGCCATAACGTAGGGGGTACCTGTAATTGACTGGAATAGTACATTATTTTCTATCAAAAGACTTACGGAAACATTGTTTTGTGTTGGAAGTTCACCCCAGAAAAGAAAAATTGACCGGGATTCAGTGTTGACAGAAGATGGTTTTGGACAGTTCTCCCTGGTAATTAATTCTTCCTCCCATAATATTTTGCCACTTTTACCATCCACAATAGTAACCTAGAGAACAAATCAATATTAGTTCTTTATATTTCCCAGCCAAAATATAAAAATCTGACAAAATATTTATTAAATTAACATTGAATTCTTCATTTAATCTCATGTAATAAAAAAATGAACTGCAGATGCTGGTTTATAGCAAAAACAGACACAAAATGCTAGAGTAACTTAGCAGGTCGGGCAGCATTACTGGAGACAAAAATGTCTACATCCTGACCCGTTACTCCAGCATTTTGTGCCTTTCTTGATAAACCACCATCTGCAGTTCCTTGTTTCTCCATTTTAGGCAACTCTTTCCGTCTTTGTTAGAACTGACCATTTCTACCATTAATTCATCTGTGATCTTGGGTCAGATTTCTCACCTTTTGAACAGCCTGACCTCTGGTACACATAGCAGACAATGAAACATAATCTGCCATATTAATCCATTTTGTTTTACCTTAACCTACATTTTCCCTTTGTTCTGCACATCCTGCACCTCGCCTCACTCTCCATCTTCAATGCAACCGAAAACCAACTCGTTTACCCTTTCTCCATTCTAACAAAGGTTTCTGACTTGAAACATTAACTCTTTTTCTCTTTCCACAAAAGCTGCCTGACTTGCTGAGTGTTTCCATCATTTTCTATTTTATTTTAGATTTCCAGCAAACACAGATTTTTGGGAATTTCAGATGAAACTCTATACTCCACTCATCGGGGACTTCATAAAATAGGAAACTAAGGGATTGATTCACATTCAATCTATTATAGAAACCAGCACGACAATTATATTTTAATATCGAATTCAGTATAATGAACGCAAATTGAAATACTTTAATTAGTTTTAAATAGTATGCATTCCATACTACTGCAATATGAATGATTTATTGATGCTCTTACATATAGCACCTGGATCTAGAATCTAATTACACTGCTATATGTAAAAATAATAACTACCAATTGTTCCTACCAATTCAAAACATTGAGAAAATGATATATATTTTTTTTTAATCTGGCAACAGAAGCTAAATTAAGTTAAATTAAACATTAATCTGCTGAATTTAGTAAAAGCCCAATTAGTTCTCTAATACCCTTTAGGGAAGGAAAACATACATTTCTACTGAGTCCAGGTTTTAGATGACTTCAGCCTGATACAGATATTGTCGATTCGTAACATATTATTACTCTATCACAAACTGCAGTATACGGATTTGCAATAAATGCTGATTTTGTTAGGGATGCAGGTCCACCACAGACTTTCCGGCACCCTCGGTTCCATAGCCTTTCTGGATTATTCAATTTGCCAGACCACCAGATGTCACAGCCTCTGAGATTCCAACGGTACCAGAACGATCTGCCGAGGGTGCCGAAGGGCTGAGATACCGACTCGCATATTTCTGGCCTTAGATGTCGGCTGAGGGAACGGATCTGCCGGCTCTGGCCGGGCCAAAGTTCCAGAATCCCAGCCACAGGATACAAATTCAACCCGCTGATCGGCTGCAGAAAACAGCTATGGCGACAGATTTGCTGGCTCCAGCTAGGCCGTAGTTCCAGAGCCCCAGCCACAAGGGGCAAACCTGACCCATTCATCAGCATGGAAGTCCCTACGAGGCTGAGCTCAGCCGCCTCACCCAGCCTAGGCGCCGCATTTTCAGGGGGACCTTCGGAGGGCATTTCAAGTGCGTTCTCATAATTTTGTCCGGATTAAAGGGGGCGCCAGACAACCAGTTGTCAGAAAATCGGTGGTGGACCTGAACCTATATTCTAAGTATGAAAATTACAAATTGCCTGATTAAATACTAAATAACTCATGGATGGGGAAGAGATTATGATCACTAAAATATAATTGCGGCCTAACTATTTTTTTTTTTAATTCATAGAACGGTACTGCGGCATTAACAAACCTTCTTCATGTTCTTTTCAATTAAATCTTCGATTAGAAAATCAAATATATCATCCTTGTTAAAATAACCAGGCAGTGGCATCCTGGAAATAGAAATCTTGCATCATTCCAAATGATTTTTCTTATAAAGTATATAATAAATGCTGTACAAAATTCCAGCAAAAGTAATCTGTTTTAATTTTCTTCAATTTAAAAAATTCTAATTGAATTAATACATTAGTGACTGCATTCTTTACAATTATCCTCAATGAAATATTGTTAATATTTTCTCTGTAAAAAAGGCTTTGAGAAAATGCTTACTTTTTTGGCAAAGAAGACCCCAAACATTAGCAAAAATACGTACATTTGTCCCACTGAGTCTGTGTTGGCTATAAAGAAGAACAATTCAGCTCATCCCACTCCCTGTCCTCTGTCCCAATCCTGAAATATTTTTTTTTTTGTAAGTACTTATCCGGTTCCTTTTTGAATGCCACAACTGAATCTGTTGTTACTATTTCTTAAGCAATGCACTCCAGATTCTAACCACCCACTACATTTAAAAAGTCCTAAGGCATATTTATTTTTATGAAATTGAATCAGATTACCTCTCATTCTTCCAAGATCTGTTAACTTAATCTCTCCTCATACCATTTAATTCCAGGAATCAATCTAGTGAATCTTAGCTGCATTCCTTCTATGGCAAGTATATCATGTCTCAGGTAAGGAGTCTAAGATTGCACATAAACTGAAGTGTGGTCTCACTAAGGCTATATAAAAAGAACCTACAAACCTGGTTGTTCACTTGCTATCAACCTGATATCTGTCATAAAAGTTAATTTCTCGCTTTATTCACTTTAATTCTCTCTTCATGAATGGAGTTATGGGTTTAATTGGCTTTCCTTTCTCATCACGGAAATGTAGCAAAAGTATAATTAAAGCATCTCTTTCATAAAAGCTTCCCATTGTTAACTTAGTTTTACCTGCCTATCTTTAATTCCAATCCACACAGAAAACGATGAATAAAGCTCCGGAGATGCTGCTTGACCCGCTAAGTTACTCCAGCTTTTTGAGTCTATCTTCGGTGTTAACCAGCATCCGCAGTTCCTTCCTACACTTTTTTTTAATCCATAACACCGTTACTTTTAAAACATCATATTCCCTTTGACTGTGTGTCCTGGGAGCTCTTCTTGTTTAACATACTTTATGGTTTTCTGTGAATGTCCATTTCTAGAGCAGGATATGAACACGACCACTTCCTGACTCACAGTTGATAACACAGTGTTACTTCCCCACTTTACATTATTATGCAACTACAAACTGCTTAATACAAATACATTCCACTGGTGCATTGGACCACTTACAGGATAACAATAAACTTGAGATGACAAGATCCTAAACTTAAAACCTTCCCAGTAACACCAAGTACCCGTAGAACTATTGCTTTAGTTGGAAATTAAATAAAACTTTACCCTTGAATCTGAGACAGATTATGGCACCAATAGCTCTGCAAGCTCTGTCCATCCAAAAGCTCAACTGCATAATCTGTACTGATGAGCAGTTTGCCAGCGTTCTTCCCTGCAACATGCACTTGCTGAAGATATTTCACTGGCTGGGAGCTGGAAGGGAAAAAGATGGAGGGAAAACATAATTAATGTTTTAAGTAAGCAATTTTGACATCTCTCTACATTCCCAAGTTACTAATGGATTTTATTAGTTAAACTTATCTGTAATGCTGCCCAACAATTGTTAAATACCCAGTCTTATAAAAAAGTATTCATTTTCTTAAAGAAAACCTCAACAAGCAAAAGTTATTTTCTTAAGCATATTGTAAGCATCGTTTTAAAAGTAACCAGCTTGCTGCTGTAAAGGTTTCAGGGCGGCACAGCGGTAAAGCAGCTGCCGTACAATGCCGTACAGAGACCCGGGTTCAATCCTGACCTTGGGTGCTGTCTGTATGGAGTTTGTACATTTTCCCTGTGACCGCGGGGGGGGGGGGGGGGGTTCGGTTTCCTCCCACACTCTCAAGAAGTACAGATTTATAGGTTAATTGGCATTGGTAAAATTGTAAATCGTCCCTAGTGTTTAGGATGGAGCTAGTGTTCGTTGGCCGGCGCAGACTCAGTGGACCAAAAGGCATTTCCGCACTGTATCTCTAAAAGTCTGTTTAATTATTTGACAGCAACAATAACCCAATATTAGATATGCATAAACAGAAACATACTTGTATACTTCTATTATTCCTGACGTGATATTGGTTTTCGTCTCCCATTCAGGATCGGATTTCTTTAATATTGCATTTAGTTTAGGTGCTGAAAGTGGTATTCCAGTTGCTCGAGTATAAATATCTTTCAGTGCCACTCCTTGTACAGTTCCTGCAAGTTTAGAAAATGACTTTATTACTGTATCTCTATTTGACACCACCGTCGCCTGTCATCACCATCGACGACTACGAACTTGGTGCCGTCCATCAGTTCACGTACCTCAGCTGCACTATCACCGACACCCTCTCCTTGGGCACAGAGATTGATAAGAGGATCGGGAAGGCAGCTACAACTCTCGCTCGCCTCACAACTCGAGTGTGGACCAACACAAAGCTGAGAGTGAAGACAAAGATAGCAGTCTACAACGCCTGTGTCAACAGCACAGTGAGACATGGACTACCATGCAGTGGGGCATGGACTACATATGCCAGGCAGGAGAGAAGACTCAACACCTTCCAACTGAGAAGCATCCGCCGTATCCTGGGCATATCCTGGTAAGACAAAGTGTCCAACGCCGATATCCTGTCTCGCGCTGGCTTTCCCAGTATGTACACTCTACTCAGGCAGCGCAGACTGCGGTGGCTGGACCATGTCCACCGCATGGAGGATGGCTGTATTCCAAAAGACATCCTCTATGGAGAGCTGACATCTGGGAGGAGAACCATCGGCCGCCCCCAGCTACGTTACAAGGATGTCTGCAAGAGAGATAGGAAGGTGCTCGACAGAGACTCTCACTCCCGCATTGGTCTCTTCAGCCACAACGACGTTGCTCTAGACGAGGTTTGGAGCAAGCAGCCAACAACTAGGATGCATCACCCATGGTCAGTCATAACCGAGGGGGGACTATGACATTTGACACCAACATACCACCGGGTGGCGCCATACAATGGCAGCCTCGCCAACAGTCTGTCTCATCCTTTTCTTCTTTTGTCTGTAGTTAAATGTATGTTTTAGTGTCTCTTCAGTTTTGTATTATGTGGCGAGTGGGAACATTTTTTAAAATCTCTTTCCTCAACGAAGATGCGACTTTTTCCGTATCGTATCTCCGTCCGCACTGCGGCCTAACATGGAGCTGGCGGTCCCTTTGCTGGGGATCGACTTTGGGGGGCTTCAACCGCGGGAGCCTGCGGAGTTAACATCGTGGAGCTCGCGGTCCCTTGGTTTGGGATCGACTTTGGGAGCTCCAATCGTAGGAGCTTCGACCGCCCGATCGCGGGAGCTTTGATCGCCGATTGTGGGAGCTTCGATCGCCCTAACTGCCGATGGTTCGACTGGCCCGACCGTGGGAGAAAAGGAGGGAAGAAAATACATTATTGACTTCCATCACAGTGCACTGTGGTGGATGTTTATGTTAATTTTTATGTAGTTGTGGGTCTTTTTTGGTATGACTGCATGGCAAATCAAATTCCTTGTATGTTTTGACATACTGGACTGATAAATTAATTAATTACACAATTACAAAGGCCCTTGTTTCACTGGCTGTGAGCTGGAAGGGAAAAAGATGGAGGGCAAATATAATAAATGTTTTAAGTAAGCAATTTTGACATTTCTCTACACTCCCAAGTTACTAATGGATTTTATTAGTTAAACTTATCTGTAACGCTGCCCAACAATTGTTTAAAAACTCTGACAATATTACCACCCATACACGGAGGTGGGGCTTTGCTATTGCTGTTTCATTCCAACAATTTATGTATGGACTCACCTGAAGAATTAGGATTTACGCAAATTATTTAAATTCCTTATTAATTGTGCAAATGTATCCTAGAATGAAGTGTAGCATTTCTGGATATATATACATTTTGGCATTTACCTTGAATGAAGAGAATATAGTACGCCCCGGTGTTGGTAATGTGCATCAATGGACTGGAAGGCACTAAACCTTTGGCACAATTTTGGTACACTCTTTGACCAATGGGATCACCACTCTTTCCAGATACTAGCATGAAGATCAACTCGTTAATAGGGTTGCCCTGGAAGGAAATACAACACTCATTCTAAATGTATATGTTACCTGTAGTTCATATTCAATGCAAACATCTTGCACAGAATCAAAAGTTATAAGTGCTTGTGACATGTAATAATGGAAAATTAACAATTTGTGAGCCAATTTGATCATTCGTGACATTTCATGGTTTTGCCTGGCTACGAAGCTTGATATGCAAAGGCTACGAAGACTGAGCCTCAGTACACATGCAGCACTCGCGCTAAATATTATCAGCACATCTCCTGCCCAACCAGAGGTTCAAACTCCAGAGATTTTTAGCATCACTTTCAAACAGCTTAAATTCTTGGGCCTGCATCAGCTTCAGGAAAATTATACATGCAAAAAACTGCAGGTACTCAATCTTAAATAAAATCGGACAATTCTAGGTTCCTTTCTCCACAGATACTGCCTAATGAAAGTATCTCAATCATTTTCTGTTCCGACCCCTTTATTTACATTTAGGTAATGGTTTCTATATTAAGCCCAATGGTAGAAATGTTCCTGTTCTGACCATGCAGAAGATTAAGATGTGTGGCCTTTCGTTGAGATAGTGTGTCAACGTTACTACAAACTAAGGCTCAAGATGTTCAAATGCAGATACCTTTTACACAGCCCCATCTTGACAATTCCTTGACATGCAAAGCAAAGCCTATCTTTAAAGGGGTTTGAAATTCCTCGTGGAACACGAAGACTGCCCCTTAATTGATGGATTCTTGTCAGCAAAGATATTTGTAACTTTCACAACTTCAAAGAGAGAAGATATCATTCCTGATAGACACAAAATCCTGGAGTAACTTAGCGGGACAGGCAGCATCTCCGGAGAGAAGGAATGGGTGACATTCTTGCACTGCTTTAATAAAGTACCATATATAAAATAAAGTATAATTGAATCATTGATTTCTGTTTCAGTGGCTTCCGTTACTTCTTATATGAACAAATATCCACTGAAATATAGAAAATCAATTTGGAAAATAATAGGTTATTTGCAAACTTAAGTGTTAGAAGAGGAAACGGTGCACATTTATAAGATGTTAGGGATGCGAACAGGTCTAGCATCTATTACCATCCCTAACTGCATAGTGCAAGTGATGAGCCATGACCTTGAACTCTTGCAACCTTTTTCCCCCAGTACTTCAACATAGCATGTTACAGGATTTAGATCAGGATCAATGAAATTTGCTAGATTGTACAGCCAGGTTTTGGAGAGGAACCCAGAGATGGTGGTACTCCAGCCTGCCCACTGCCCTTGTTCTTCTTGATGGAAGAAGTCATGAGTTTGGCAGCTGCTCTCGGAGTCCTCTTGGCAACTAGTGCATGTTACAGATGTCAAAGTGCAATAATGATCAAGAGGGGGAATAAATAGGGCAGTGGATGGAATTTCAGTCACTCAAGCTGATTTATCTTTGAGTGTCTCGGGTGCCGCTGGAAGATTGGCAATGCACATCCAAATCAGGATGATGTGCAATTTGGAGGGAAACTGCTGTTGAAGTAGCCCGAGTGAATAACTGTAGTGCATTTTGTAGATACCTTATATCCACACTGCAGCCCATGACCTTTAGTGGTGGAGCGGCATCATTCATGCCGGCTGCTTTGTCTGAATTCTGTAAAAGATTGTTTGAACCTTTTTAGGTGCTGAACTCATCACTCATCCATCGTGGTTCTGACTTGAATCTCGTAGATGGTGGAAATGATTGTTCATCCTCATTTCTGACCTCCTTCCAAAGGCGATTGGATCTTGGATTACTTCCAAAAGGAATTCTTGCACTTATTTAGACACAAAAAGCTGGAGTAACTCAGCGGGCCAGGCAGCATCTCTGGAGAGAAGAAATGGGTGACGTTTCGGTTCGAGACCCTCCTTTAGACTCCTGTGTCAAAGGTGATTGCTCTCCAACAACCATAACTACTTTTCTTTATGTGAGAAATAACTTGCGCCAGTATGCAAAATAATTCTTGTCCCATTGACTTCAGCTTTAAGGGCCTCATGCTGGCATGCTCAGTTAAATTCTGCCTGGCTGACAAGCGCAACCACTCTTACTAAATCATAGCCTCAGGGAGAGTACATATAAGAGATTTTGACCCAACAGTACTTCAAAATTGTCTGCTTTTCAGTGCTTAGGAATCACCATTATGAATCACCTTGGCATTTTTTTCATACCTTCTTAAGGGCACAAAGTTTAAACGGATGAAAGTATCCTACTATATAATAGTATGCAAGGGTATTTTTTGTAGTTTAGCCAATCGCTACTTCCAATCTAAATTGCATCCAAAATTGATTTATTTCTTTAAAAAGTGCGTTCTTTCCCACAAAAAAATATTTTGTTTTGAGATTTTGCCTTAAAAAATTCCTTGATACATTTATAAGTGATAACTTTGTATGGTTTCATAATACATCTGAAAATGAAATGTATTTATTGCAAAAGCAAGTATTTTAAATCTCTGTCAATCTATCATTCTTGAGACACCCTGAAAAAAAGACATAAATATGCATAGATGTTTTAAAAAGTTATGATTCGGGTGTCAGTTCCTTGGCAACTTAAAATAAAATGAAAGCCCTTAGAAATCATAATTATCAGCACTCTAGTACCCAAATGTGGAAGTTTATTTTAGGATTATCTTATTATCTAAATACTCTTCACGTGTAGGTGGAAATGTTTTGAGTTTACTTTAACATTAGCTGCCTGCAAAAAGCAGTTCAGTTCCCAAGAATAACCAATTTACATGAACAATTTTGAAGACGTGACCCGACTCTAGGGCAATGTTTTTGACACTAATGCAAAGGATCACATAAGCGCAATTTTCACTAATTACATTTTCACAACTTTCCACAATCTTTTACGTTGCTGATATCGGAAAAAAGAGAACATATTATTTGGAAAGGAAATCTTCCTAAAGATCTATTTGTTTTGGATTTTTGAACAAGGCAGTCATAATTTATCTTTTTTTGTTAATTAATACCGAAGGCCAATTGGACTTGACAGCGCTTTGAAGAAGCTATCCAATTAGGGTCACTCTGTTACTTTTCCCCCTGATAGCCCTGGAAGTGTAGGTACATTTCCCAGGTACATGCACATAAGAGGGAGAGTAATGGGGCTGTCCCACTGTACGAGCTAATTCAAGAGTTCTCCCGAGTTTCCCCTGATTCGAACTCGGAGAATTACGGTAATAGCCGCTCATAGGAACTCGGGGCTCTCATGGACATTTTTCAACATGTTGAAAAGTCTTCACGAGTCTTCCCGAGCTTACCGCGTTTCCCGAGTAACTGCCGCTAGCGTTACGAGCCGCTAAGAGACATCCCGAGCTCCGACGTACCCGCTCCTTATATTCTACGTGCTTACCACGAGTTCGATTTTTTAAAATCTCGGGAGAGCTCTTGAATTAGCTCGTACAGTGGGACAGCCCGTTAAAGAAACAAAAGCTAGGGATTTGGATTGTGAGGGAGAAAGTGAAAATGAAAGGAAAATAAAAGGTGTCTGTTGCTTGCCAGGTCATTTCTTCGAGAACTATTTCTTTCAAACAACAATTAATTATAACAATTTCAGAGCGGAAGTGGAAAGGAAATGAAGACTAGCAAAGAGTTAAAAAAAGACTCCTCAAAAGATGAGCCGTTTGAAACAATAAATCAGGGAAATGGGTCAGCATCAAAACCAGTGTTTTTCTTCTCATAAATGACATTGGCACATTTTGTAATTTATGTGGTATTCCAATAAGACTAAGCTCAGAGATTTGGGTGACAGTGCAGATTTATCAACGTAAATTGTGCGAGAAATGGATAGACCGGAAGAATATGCGACAAGTGGCAGATGGAACTTGAGAGAGAAATGTGAGGCGACACAATGGCAGAACGAATGGGGAGAGGCAATGCAGACAAGGTCATCGTTCTAAAGAGTGATGCAAGAACATAGGGACCGAGAGCTAGTTGCATCATTTAGTTAAGTTTAGTTTAGAGATACAGCGTGGAAACACGCCCTTTGGCCCACCGAATCCCCACCGACCAGCAATTCCCGGACATTGACACTACCCTACACACACTAAGGACAGTTTTACATTTACAGAAGCCAATTAATCTACAAACCTGTACGTCTTTGGAATGTGGGGGGAAACCAAAGATCTCGGAGAGAAAACCCACGCGGGTAACGGGGAGAACGTACAAACTCCATACAGACAAGCACCTATTGTCAGGGTCGAACCAGGGTCTCTAGCGCTGTAAGGCAGTAAGTAGCTCTACCACTATCCTAACATGCCGCCCACTAAATCATCCCAAGACTATGTGGAAGAAACAGGTTGTTAATGGGTATGACTAAATTCCAGATGAATCAGTGGGAGATGTAGGATCTTCAGACGCAGAGCTAGCATTGACTTAATGTGCCGATTGGCCTCCAATGTTGGATGAAAATAGGTAGCACTTGTTCATTGAAATAGTGAAAGAATGGCAGAATATAGTGAAATTGTAGCAAAATATATGATTTCAAAATAGACACATTGAATACAGAAAGGTTAAAAATTACCTTTAGAAAGTTCTGGATAGGCTACTGGAAAATCTATTTGGTACTGAAATTACACTTGAAGAAAAGTGTGCAGGTGTATGAGTGGATGTATATGAAAGATTTTTCCAATAAGGTTATGTTGGAGAATTTGTTCTCCCTGGGGTAAAGGCGAATGATGGGAAATTTAATAGGTGTGTTTACAAGATTACAAATTTAGACAACATAGACAAAAGATAAACACAAATACTGAAGTAACTCAGCGGGTTAGGCAGCATGTCTAAAAATAATAGGTGGCGTTTCGGCTTGAGATCCTTCTTCAGTCATCTATTCCTTTTCTCCAGAGATGCTGCCTGACCCGCTGAGTTACTCCAGCATTTTTACGCCTAATTTTGGTGTAAACCAGCTTCTACAGTTCCTTCCTAGACAAAAGAAAAGTTGTTCTCCTCAGCTGATAATATAAGGACTAAGGGACTCATATTTAAGGTTTTAGGCAACAATTATTGGGGAACATGAGGAAGAAGAATTCTTATTTTCTTTGCATTGCAAGTGATACAAATGTGGCATTCTTAGTCTACATGAGTCTCAGAAGAAGAGGCCATCGATAATTTCAGAAAAAAATTAGATAGGCATGAGGTAAATAAACTTACTGGGTTATGGGTCCAGTCCAGGGGAATGATACTTGAGGGACTGCTCTACATAAAGCTAGCATAGCTGTATGGGATAGGGCCACGTGGCTATCTCCTTGCAGTAAGATTTTGATTCAAAATTACATCTGCAAATGTGTAGTATAATAACAAGATGGTGTTCCAAGTTACAGAAATACAAAACTATTCTTTATAATCAAAAGTTTCTTACAAAAAAATGTTCACCTCATCACTGTCAGAAGCATAATTCCCTACCTGACGAGAAGGTATAAAAATCAGCAAAAGATCTTCCACTTCATCACCGTCTAGATCTGGGAGTATCAATGCAGGACCAATCACTAAAAGATCTGTAGCAAGGCTGGTGTTGAGTCTCCACAACGTTTCGCCTTAAATATAACAAACAAGACAAAATGTAAACTATCCACAAAAATCATGTATAGGTTTAGGCTGGTTATAGAAACCAAACAACACGTTGGATTATTTATGATTTTAGAATTAAGTCATCAAAAACCTAACTTTTCTATTTTCTAATATGGCATTAATTCAGAAGACAAAATTAAGCTAGCTGAAATGCATGCCATATATGTTAAAACTGATAAAATGGGCTAGATCATGCGGTATCAGGAGCTAACTGCACTACATGTCATTCAATTCTGGACTTTATGCCTGTGCATTACAGTGCATCTCACCTTGTGCTGCATCCCTGAACTCATTAAAAAAAGTAAGTCAAGCTGACTGGTTTGTTTTCACCTCTGTTAAAACAAAGGCATTTAAACACAAACATTTTAAATATGTCATTTATTTCAACAGAAAGCTCTCAGTGTGGTTTGGGGACGTGGCTTACAGGTCACCATTCCATGTTGCACAACCTCCGATATATTAGGAGTTTATACGATTGCAAAAGGTAGCCATGACCATGGGCATGTCACAGAAAGTGGATGCAAAGCTCAGGGCTGGTTGAAGTTAACATGGCACATTATACACAGCACTTGGAAACTACTCAAAGCGCAACATGCCTTACAGAATAACAAATATCTATTGTATAGCTAGCTTCTTTCAGCTACGGATGATAGCTAAAATAAAACAATTCCTCCAGTTTGATGACCTCGAAAAGATCATCCATACATTTATCTCCTCCCGCCTAGATTACTGCAACTCCCTTTACACTGGCATCAGCTAATCTTCCCTGTCCCGCCTACAACTGGTCCAAAACGCCGCCGCGAGACTCCTGACGGGCACCCGAAAAAGGGACCACATCACCCCGATCCTGGCCTCTCTCCACTGGCTCCCTGTGCGGTTCCGAATTAATTTCAAGACCCTCCTCTTTGTCTACAAGCCCACAATGGGCTTGCACCCACCTACATTAAAAGTTTTCTCACCCACTACACCACCTCCAGGTCCCTCAGATCAGCCGACTTGGGGTTGCTGAATGTCCCGCAGTCTAGGTATAAGCTCAGGGGCGACCGCGCCTTTGCAGAACAGCATCCCCCTCCCCATTAGAACTGCCCCCTCCATCGACTCCTTTAAGTCTAGTCTAAAAACATATCTGTTCTCCCAAGCCTTTCCTGACGTCCTCTGAGCGAGGGCTACTTGTATATATGTATGTAGCCTGCTTGTGTACACTACTCTTATAACAAATGTAAAGCACTTTGGTCAACGAGAGTTGTTTTTTAAATGTGCTATATAAATAAATGTGACTTGACTTGTATAAATGAAGAATAGCTTCAAACGAAGCCAAACAAATCCATTATTTCTCTTCACATTCTTCCCCCACCTCCAACCTTATTCAATTTCTTCATACCTCCACATTCCCGTCTTTTCTCCCGCATATTCTTCTCCGGCTATTCTAAACACTCCCACCATCTTCATCCTTTGATCTCTCAATAACTTAAATAAACATCTCTCTCTATAATATATATATTAGGATGTGTGTGTATTTGTTTGTGTTTATTTGTTTGTGTATAATCACATCTCCTCGAAAAACTGATGCACTAACAGTCAAATCTTTACATATTCCGGTACAGATTTTTCCCGTGGACTCTGCCCCTGCCCTCTCGCTGCTATGTGTGAGTCGTTAGGGCGGGGAATGGGGTAACAGGGGCGCATCTATAATATCTAGGGCTCTCTCTCTCTCCCTCTCTCTCCCTCCCTCACCCTCTCTCTCCCACTCTTGCCCACCCCCACCATCAAATTACATTTCTTCTAAATACATACCAGAAGAATTTATTGCCATAACGTAATGAGGATTTCCAATAACTAGGCATCCTGAAGACTTTCTGTCACCGAGATTTTCAACCCCGCATTGAATATGCTGAATATCTTCCACTACAGTTTGCATCCAAAGGAGGCTCCCATTTGTTCCAGAGAGAACAGTTAGATAAGCACAAGGAAAAGAAAGGCCTTCTGAAAAAAAGAGACGGAATACAAGTCAACTCTAAAATAACTATAGTATGCAATTCTGCATTTTAGTGCAGGCATGGAAATTAAAAAGCACTGTAAAAATGTACACTACTTCTTTGCAGCTCAAGTTCAGCAAGAGTGTATAAAGAAATAAGATGCAAATTTTCAATGGGAAACACTCAGTGATATTCTAACCGGATGTGTTTATATTTGCACCAACTTTCTCTGAGATCAGGTTAGAATTGTTTTGTTGCTTAAGTATAAGAATAGTTTAAAGGCAATATAACTAATATTATCCCCACAGTATCCTCCGCATCCCCCGCAGTACCTCACTTACCGCCCTCTGATCCCAACCCTTACCATGGTTGTAATAATTTTATATGTCTGAAAAAGAATTATCCATCCTTTTTTCTCCAGAGATGCTCTCTGAGTTACACCAGCACTTTTTGTCTGACATTATCCATAATTTATAAGCTGTTAATTTGTAGAATTAACTATTGGGCATGAAGTGAGAGAGAAAATTACGAAAGTCTGAAGAAGGGTTTTGGCCCGAAATGTTACATATTTCCTTCGCTCCATGGATGCTGCCGCACCCACTGAATTTCCCCAGCACTTTTGTCTTCCTTTGATTTTCCAGCATCTGCAGTTCCTTCTTGAAAATTATGAAATATTCTTAATAACTCTTTACTAAAAAATATCTTGGCAGATTTTGAAATCTTGCAATAATTTTTTTTATATATCACAATCCCTGACAAGCAATTTCCATGTTTATGTTACAAACTTTTCCACACAAAGTTCTCCCCAATTTAGAAATTAGGTTTAAAAAAACTCATGTGAAAAAAAAGATAAAATTAATTACGTTATGCACACATGAAAGATCTCCAGAAAGACATCTCCAAACCTTTGTTTTTTATTCTCTAGCTAAAAGTAGGTTACAATGTTTGATGTTTATAATTTATCTATCTGCATGAATTTTTACCCATTTGCTAAACTAGAGAGAATTTATCAGGAAAAGCTTGAATTAGAAACATGTGAATTGTTTGCCTGAGATTGTGATATATAAAACTTTACTGCATGTTTTGTATAATGCGTTGAGATATATTTTTGAGAAACGAGGTTAAGGGGAAAAAGGCAGAAGAATGGGTTTGAGAGAGAAAGATAGATTGAACGGCAGAGTAGACTTGATAGGCCAACTTGTCTAATTCTGGTCCAATAAGTATGAACTTTCTCCCTTCATTCTTAATAGTCTATAAATGAGCAAACTTAGAATGTTAGTAATGTTCCCTTCAAACTGATAAGCAAAAAAATAGAAAGTTGATTGGTGACAACACCAAAGGAAGAGGATATTGTTAGGATCACTATCAATAACAAACCCAGAGGTTCATGATTATGGACAATAGACAATAGGTGCAGGAGTAGGCCATTCGGCCCGTCGAGCCAGCACCGCCATTCGATGTGATCATGGCTGATCATCAACAATCAGTACCCCGTACCTGCCTTCTTCCCATATCCCCTGGGTCTTGGTGAGGCCACACTTGGAGTATTGCGTACAGTTTTGGTCTCCTAATCTGAGGAAAGACATTCTTGCCATAGAGGGAGTACAGAGAAGGTTCACCAGACTGATTCCTGGGATGGCAGGACTTCCATATGAAGAAAGACTGGATGCACTCGGCTTGTACTCGCTGGAATTTAGGAGATTGAGGGGGGATCTTATAGAGACTTACACAATTCTTAAGGGGTTGCACAGGCTAGATGCAGGAAGATTGTTCCCGATGTTGGGGAACTCCAGAACAAGGGGTCACAGTTTTAGGATAAGGGGGGAAGTCTTTTAGGACCGAGGTGAGAAGATCATTTTTCACAAAGAGAGTGGTGAGTCTGTGGAATTCTCTGCCACAGAAGGTAGTTGAGGCCAGTTCATTGGCTATATTTAAGAGGGAGTTAGATGAGGCCCTTGTGGCTAAAGGGATCAGGGGGTATGGAGAGAAGGCAGGTACAGGATACTGAGTTGGATGATCAGTCATGATCATATTGAATGGCGGTGCAGCCTCAAAGGGCCGAATGGCCTACTCCTGCACCTATTTTCTATGATTCTATGACTCCGCTATCTTTAAGAGCCCTATCTAGCTCTCTCTTGAAAGTATCCAGAGAACCGGCCTCCACCGCCCTCTGAGGCAGAGAATTCCACAGACACACAACTCTCTGTGTGAAAATGTGTTTCCTCATCTCCACTCTAAATGGCTTACCCCTTATTCTTAAACTGTGGCCCCTGGTTCTGCTCCCCCAAAATCAGGAACACGTTTCCTGCCTCTAGCGTGTCCAAACCCTTAATAATCTTATGTTTCAATAAGATCCCCCCCCCCCTCATCCTTCTAAATTCCAGTATACAGGTCCAGCCGCTCCATTCTCTCAGCATATGACAGTCCCGCCATCCCGGGAATTGTGAATCTATGCTGCACTCCCTCAATACCAAGAATGTCTTTCCTCAAATTTGGTGACCAAAATTGCACACAACACTCCAGGTGTGGCCTCAGTAGGGCCCTATACAACCGCAGAAGGACTGCTTTGCTCCTATACTCAACTCCTCTTGTTATAAAGGACATGCCATTCACTTTCTTCACTGCCTGCTGTACCTGCATGCTTACTTTCATTGACTGATGAACAAGGACCCCCAGATCCTTTTCCCAAATTGACACCATTTAGATAGTAATCTGCCTTCTTGTTTTCGCTACCAAATTGGATAACCTCACATTTATCACATTAAACTGCAACAGCTATGCATCTGCCCACTCACCTAACCTGTCCAAGTCACCCTGCATTCTCATAGCATTCTCCTCACAGTTCACACTGCCATCCAGCTTTGTGCCATCTGCAAATTTGATAATGTTACTTTGAATCCCATCATCTAAATCATTGATGTATATTAGCCGAAGTCCCGGCACCGAGCCTTGCGGTACCCCACTAGTCACTGCCTGCCATTCTGAAAGGGACCCGTTAATCCTTACTCTTTGTTTCATGTCTGCCAACCAATTTTCTATCCATGTCAGCATTCTACCTCCAATACTATGTGCTCTAATTTCCTATGTGGAACCTTATCAAATGCTTTCTGAAAGTCCAGGTACACTACATCGAGGGGCGGAAAACACCGGGGGGGGGGGGGGGGGGGGGGGGGGGGGCAGAGGGGACACATCCCCCCCCATGTTTTGAGAGGTTGGGGACATCCCCCCCAGGTTTTTTTTAATCGGGAGTCAGACGCGAGCTGTACTCCCAGGCCCACAGCCAGCGCAGAGAAGCAGCGCTAAACCCAGCTCAACTCTGCCTGGTTAACCTGCCTGGGCTTGCAGGAAATATGGCCAGCGCGAAGAAGCAGCGCTGGTGTCCCGTCAGTCCAGTCAGGGCAGTAATTAACCTGGTGAGACAGGCAGAGTACAGCTGCATTTAGCGCTGGATTGAGCCTCCGAAGCCTCGCGCTTGCGTGTGTGAGTGTGCGCATGCGCACGCGGCTGCCAGAAAATTCTGTCCCCCGGTCCCCTCCATGTTTTGATAGCAAGTTCCGCTCTTGACTACATCCACTGGCTCGCCCTTGTCCATTTTCCTAGTTACATCCTCAAAAAATTCCAGAAGATTAGTCAAGCGTGATTTCCACTTTGTAAATCCATGCTGACTCGGACCGATCCTGTTACTGCTATCCAAATGTGCCGCTATTTCATCTTTTTTTTTTTTTTTTTTTTAATTTTTTTATTATAGAAACAAAGTAATTACAAAGTACACTCTTATACGACGATAAAAAATACATGATAATAATGATAAATTGATACTGTTTATATTATTTGTAATATTATTAATTATACATATTAAGGTTGTTTATTTTATATAATTGGGAGTATGTGGTATTAATAGTACATTCCTAGTATTAGCAATATACTCATACTACCCATAATATCCATATTTCCTCTGATTTCCAAATACAAGTCCCCATGTTATAATTGATAATACACAATATTAACCGAACTTCTATGATATTCATTATATTTTCATAATATTAAGAATGTTTGTATTATTATTGACTTTAAATTCCAAAATTATTATATAGTTGAAAATACACAATTTTATATAATTGAAAGTACAAGACATTAATAATATTTTCATACAACCAGTGATATCTATATTCGTACTAATATTAAGAATTTAATATAATGTGTTTCTATACTTTTTTCTAATTAAGCATAGGAAAATAGAAAAGAGAGTATGGAAAGTTTGATGGAGATTGGAATATTACTCATTAATCCGTCCTTGGAGATATATTCATGATTTATTATATATATTTCTTCATCCATTCAGATATTCAGGCCTCAGTCAAGTCCTCGCGCCAAACCATTATGACCCTGTAAATATTTAATATATGGAGACCAAATCCCTCTGAAGAGATCTAACCTATCCATAAGGACAAGCCTCAATCTCTCAAAGTGAAGTGTCTCCGACATTTCTGTATTACACATTTTAATTGTTGGGGATGCAGGGCCTTTCCAAAATTTTAGTATTAATTTTTTTCCAATTATTAAACAATAGTCGATAAAAATTCTTTGGTTCATTGTAATTAGTTGGTCCGTTTCAAGTATTCCAAGTATTATTAACTTTGGATCAGAAGTCATAGTAATATTAATAACATTCGAAATTATCTTAAATATTTCGTTCCAGTATTCTACAATTTTTATACAATTAGTAAATGAATGTGACAAATTTGCTTCTGAGATTTGACATTTATCACATATAGGAGATAATTTTGGAAATATATTATGTAATTTAGATTTGGAATAATGTAGTCTATGTAGAATTTTAAACTGTATAAGGGCATGTTTAGCATTTAACGAGCAATGATGTATGTGCTGTAAGCTTTCGTCCCATATTTCTGGTCTTATTATTTGACCTAATTCATTTTCCCAAAGCTGTCTATGTGTTTCTGTTGATGGGATATCACTTTCCAATAAAATATTATAAATATATGATATCATTTTTTCTGTATTTGGATGTTTATTCAAGCATTCATCTAAAATTTCAGTCTTTCTATTTCTAAGTTCTTGTGTATTTGCAGAAACATAGTTTCTGATTTGTAAATATCTAAAATATTCATTATTGTGTAGTCCATAAGTTTGTTGTAACTCTTGAAATGAAAGAAAAGAGTTTTCCTTATAAAGATTACCCAAGTTAAAGATTCCTTTATTTTTCCATTGTAAAAAAGCCTTATCCATCGTTGAAGGTTTAAACGTAAAATTATTGGCAATGGTAAGACCTAATGGTATAGATTTTAATTTTAATGTTTTCTTTATTTGTTTCCAAATGCGGATTCCGTTTTCTATTATCGGATTTTCACTATAAATTTTCTTAGCTACGTTAGTGTTAGCGAATATTATAGAACTAATTTCAAATGGAGAACAATCTTCTTTTTCCATTTTTAACCAGTTTGGTTTATTATCTATTTCTTCTAGCCAAAAATTCATATTTTTAATATTAACTGCCCATATTTCATCTTTTATGATTGACTCCAGCATCTTCCCCACCACCGATGTCAGGCTAACTGGTCTACAATTATGAACTTCAATACACAAATAGGTAGTTTTGTTTTAATTATGAAAAGCCTCATGGAATAGAAATCTGAATAATTAAGTGGAGGGCATCGTTAACAGCCCACTTCAGTGGTTCAGAAATCTGAACAGCAATACAGAAACAAAACAAAAATGCTCCACACAATTACATCACTCCCTTACCCTCAGAAACACAGGATCCATTGTTGGTGTTGTTGGAATCCTTGAATACAAACATCACATCTGCAACTTTGTCTTTGTTTGCATCCCACAGTGTGAGAAAAGGGTAAGTCGCTGAAATAAGGTAAATGACAAAAACATTTTAAATTTTCAAATACTTATTTCCATTTAATTAATTCAAGTTTCCTTGCATCAAAATCTCAAAATCACAGCCAATCTGTTTTTTTTGAATACTTGCAAAGGAGACAAACACAAACTGCTGGAGTAATTCAGCGAGTCAGGCAGCGTCTCTGGAGAAAAAGGATGGGTGGCATTTCGGGTCGGAACCCTTCTTCAGACTGTAAGTGGAAGGGAGGAAATTGGAGGTAAGAAAAGGCCAGAACAAAGCAGGACCGGCAACAGATGACCATGGAAGGATGGAGCCAAGAATGGTCCATTGTAGACTGGGGAAGAGGTGATAACGAAGGGATACAAGGATGCAAACAGTGAAACTAGTAGGACATCTAAGGTGGGGGACGCGGGGAGGGAGGGAATGCAAGTGTTACTTCTAATTAGATAAATCACCGTTCATATTGCTGGGTTGTATAAATAAATAAATAAATATATATTTATTTATTTATATAAATCAATTTTAACATGTAATGCAAAAGAGTAATTTTCCTTAAATAAACACAAAATTTATATTGTTCTTATCATTTTCCTTCATTTAAGGAACACATTAACGTTACCTGCATTTTCAAATGTTCTGGTCCATTCCCTTTTTGATGAAGGTCTGACTGGGCAAGGAATTATGAAGGAAAATGCGAACACCGCAACTAGGCATAAAAATAATACCAAGAAAAAGGCAGCAGTTCTCCATTTGGAAAGCTGACCAAATTTTGTAAGTTTCTTGGGCTTGGTTACTTTGGGTTTGTCAGAAGCTTCATTTGCGTGTTGAGATTCAGTTTCTTCATTTTTCAGAGGATGTATCTCTGTCTGTAAATCTTTGTTTGTAGTCATATTCCTAGTTTACATCCCAAAGGGAACAGCTGCTTTTCAGAGCAAACTTATTTTTCTTCTCCTTAAGCAACTCTTCTCATTTTGCTAGTATTCTATCTGTAAAAGTTAAAAATGAAATTTTAAAATCCTACAATTCATACGTTTTTTTATTACCGTGAATGCCGGTTAAAAGAATATTCAGGCTGCAGAAACCAGTCCCTTCTATTAGATCATCATCACGTTACCCATAACCGAGACCTTCCGGAAGATATATTTATCAATCCCAAACAACCACATTTTAATAAACTCAGCGTCAGAAGACAAAAAGGGAAATTGCACAATATTGTAGAATGTGTTCGGAACATTTATGCAACAGAAAAGTATATTGACTGACATTAGAAACATGTTTTATTATAGAAAGATAGGGAGGGCAGAATATACAAATATTACTTTTGGAAATATGAGTTAGGTGCCTTCTACTTTTTATTGGGCCCAAACCTGCCCCAGGTGAAAGGGATTTTTTTTTCCAGTTGATTTGTGGGGCTTTCCTTCCCCACCTCAAAGTTAAGTAAATATTCCAGAATTCTTGACTTTTAGAAGAGAGGGGCAAAATAAAAAAAAGATCAGCACTGAGGGGTGGTGGTGGCCAGCTCTGCTAATAACAAAATTGGAAAATTTTGGAAAGACGGTGGAGAGAAAGTCTTTCCCCAAAAAGTTAATGAAAATATCCTTTTGGGTGGAGATAAGTTGCAAGGAATCAAAAGAAAGTGGAGGGAGTAATTTATAATCCCCTAACAGCAATTGTGTTTGAGTATAAATCTGGAAATTAGAAGTGTATACAACTAAGGTTTCATATAGCACATCCACAAATTTTCTAGATCTGAACATCAAGAAAACAACCAGTGTTCGAAGGAACTGCTGATGGTGGTTTATACTGAAGATAGATACAAAGTGCTGGAGTAACTCAGCGGGTCAGGCAATATCTTGGGGAAAAAAGGACGGATAACGTTTCGTCTGGGTCTGAAGAAGGGCTCTGACGCAAAACGTCATCCATCCCTTTTCTCTTGCGATGCTGTCTGACCTGCTGAGTTACTCAGTTGTGTCTATCATTAGACAGTTTGTGTCTATCTTCGGAAAAAAACACCCAGGGTCAGTTGTTTTAGGTTTCACGCTATGCAATGATTTAAGATTGATAACTCTGCAGTAAATAAACCTTTGATAACTCAGATTATGGAATTATGAAATTCAGATTATGGACTATTGCATGTGAGAATTAGTCAAGTCTGAAATTAGGGACTTTAAATTTGAAGGACAAAGAACAGAATAGTTTATAATAGCTCCCACAGATGAATAATAGCAAATGTAACCTCATTGTATAAAATGGGTGAAAATAATGAATAGTAGACTAGTTAGCCTGACATGAGTAGCAGGATTCCTTTGCCTGGATGCGCAACTATTTCTCCCCTCACCCTACATTCCTTCTTCTGGCTTCACAATTCACAAATCTTCAATCATTTTGTTTCACACCTTCTGTCTTTTCATTTCCGGTCATTTGTCCAATCAAGTGCCAATCAAACCCCCCCATCACCTTTGTTCACCTATTACCTGCCACACTTTACCCTGCCCCTCCTCTCTTCTTGCTCCCCCTCCATACAATAAGTCTGAAAAAGGGACCCTACCCGAAACACCACCTATCCATTTTCTCCAGGATTACAGCTTGATCCACTGAGTTACTCCAGCACTTTGTGTTTTTTTGTAATGCATTTCCTTGTTACCCTTTCTCAGCTCCGATGCTGATTGATCTGCTGAGTTTTTCCAGCATTTTCTGTATTTTTAATTTACACGAAAAAAGTTGTACTTTTCTAAACACCAAATAATTCAAATAGACATTGATCAACAAAAGCAGCAACATAAGAAATTAGTAATATTCAGGTACATTTATCCTGTGATTTTTACAGGATTACAATGATGACACAAGACTCAGCCGGTGCAAGAACTTTGGTGAGTAAAATAACAACAAACTGATTGAGGAACTCAGTGGATCAGACTGCATCTGAGGTGGGAAATGGACAAATGATGTTTTAGGTCTGGACCTTTCTTCGAAGACTCAGTCTATTCAGTCTTGAAGAAGAGTCCCAACCAAAAACAACACATGTCCTTTCCCAGCACAGACGCTGCCTGACCTGCTGAGTTTCCCCAGCAGCTTGTTTACTTTTGCTCAAAAATATAATATATTCTTGAAGTCTGTCCTGCGTTTTGTCATGTGTAGGAAGGAACTGCAGATGTTAGTTTAAAACGACGATAAGCACAAAATGTGGAGTAACTCAGCAACTCTGGAGAAGGGATGGGTGACATTTCTGATCAAGACAAATTGAAACTCACATCATAAATTTTAGTAGATCTTGACCAGATTTTTATGAATCATTATTCCAATTTTACTTCGGAGTCACGTGAGTGACTTCGTGAAGACCCTGCCAACACGCATGCGCGGCATATCGTCGCGCGCATTTGCATCGGCAGGCTGGGGGGGGGGGGGGGGGAGTGCGCTCTCTCCTCGGGCTCCTTCATAAAGGCCGGTAGGTAAGTATTACTTTTATCCTACAGGATGGACAAGGGCAAGAAAAAGGCGCTGTCGAGAAGTCGAGCTTCGACCAGCCAACGGCCCTTGTCTCCGGAGCTGCAAGCAACACCAGCAGCATCGAGGCGTGTGGGGGCAGGAATGCGGAGGTCGGGTGCTCCCACTGATTCAGGGGCCGACTTACCTGAATGGTTTACCGCTCCGGAGCTGGATGCATCGGATCCAGACTTCGAGCCCCCTTCCCCCAAGAAAAGAGGGGGGAAACAGGTACGTGGCAAGGGGTCTCGCTTTTTACAAGCAACCCCTCCCCGAGCTCCAGAAGACCCGAGGGGGCTGGGCCGGGGGACAGCCGCAAGACAGGGGAGCCCTGCAAAGTGCAAAAACGTACCACAGCCAGGGAAATCTGCCGTAGTGCAGCCTGGCAATATCACTGCTGCGTCGAGTAGGCCTGCTGGAGCAGATACCGCCGACAACACACCCCGTCAGGCTGCGGTCAAGGGCGGAGGTGGCAGCAGGAAGCGGTCGGTCAGCTCAGCTCTGGGAGCGGCCGACCATGCGCCTCCACGCCAAAAGATGGGCATGTGTGGAGGTAAGCCTGCACGGACTCCGGGGAGCCAGGTTCCAGGGGCCGGAGCCGATTCAACTCACCTGCCTTCATATCCAGACAGGTGGGCCGCCACAGTCTGGGAGAAGACAGACTAGCGGAGAGTCCGTGCGGGAGTCGTATGATCCTACTTGGGCTGTAGGTCACGACGACCTGCCATTGGACCCTAGACAGCACCTTAAGGAGGTGTGGTCCGATGGTGGAAGCCCCAGTGAGTTCGCAGGGCCTGGGGAAGTCGGCTTGTCCGCTGCACATAGCAGGGACGGTCGCATAGAACGGTTGGAGCTCTTAGTGGAGCAACCTCTCCAGCGGGACCGGAACGAGAAGAATGGGACTCGCGGGCATCTACCAGCCCTGCGAGGACTCCACTCAGCATCTCATCGTCTCCAGCAGGGGCAGCCAGTAGCCGCTGAGCCAGAGCATGAAGAGGATATGCTGGAAGTGGTGGTAAGTTTGCCGCTACCACCCAGACAGGTGAACCTCTGCACCACAAATTGGCGGGCACCATTGATTACCTGACTACGCACCAACTCCAGAGTCATGTTCTCAATGATACCTTGGAGAAAATAAAACCGCCCGAAAACTGCATCAACCTCAGTGTGCCCTTGGTTAATGCCCAGATCTGGGGACACTTGAGTACGGCCACCAGGATGCAGGACGTCCGCCTCCAGCGTATATTAAAAGTTCTCTCCACGGGCATAACGGCGTTTGCTAGGACCTTGGACGGAGATAATGTGTCGAGCGATCAGCAAGACGCACTGGCACTCCTATGCAACGCCCAATATGAAATAAACTGCCTGCGTAAGAGTTCCATAAAGCCCACACTCAACCCCAAATTTGCGGGGTTGTGCCGACCATCAACCGCTCCACCGCCGCATCAGTTGTTTGGAGACCTATCCAAACAGGTGAAGGAACTGGATGAGGAGGCCAAAACAGCTGGCCTCATGAAGCCTCCACCGACCAGACCTCACCCATATCACCGGCAACAGCCTAATTCATCTTGGAGAACACGGCTGCCGGAAAGGGCACAGAGATCCTACCCACCTCCATCCCAACAAGTGCAACGACCTTTTTTAGGGCAAGGCCAGCAACGGCCTGCATGGAAAATGCGGCCGCCGACTCGTCAACCTCCACAACGCCCACTCAAAACACTGTATGTACGGAACCGCCGTTAACCTTGGAGGTAAGGGGGGTCTGGTTCTTCTCACGCCGTAGCATCCCCTCCTGCACGAATAGGTGGGCGATTGCGGGCTTTCTTGGACATTTGGGAAACTGTCACCACGTATGAATTTATTTTACAAAGTGTTCAAGGATATGTTATAGAATTTATTGAAGGTATAAATCCCCCTACTCAGCATTCGCCTCGTAGAAAATTTACTCTATCCCAAAAAGAGGTGGAGGCAGGACAAGCTGAAATTATACGGTTAGCAGAAAAAGGGGTAATTGGCAAAACCAAGCATGAACCAATTGAGTTTGTGTCTAACATCTTCACTAGGATTAAAAAAGATGGGGGATGTCGGATAATGATAGACTTGACTGAATTGAACAATTTTGTACAATACACCCATTTCAAAATGGATACGTTTGAAACAGCTAAGCAGATGCTTTACCCAGGGTACTTTATGGCATGCATCGATTTGAAAGATGCATACTATACGGTACCCATTGCTAAGGCTTATAGGACATTTTTGAAGTTTGTCTGGAAGGGTCAGTTATGGGAATATAAGGCATTGCCCAATGGAATCACCACAGCTCCTAGGCTGTTTACCAAATTGGTAAAACCTATATTGGCTCTTCTCTGACAACAAAATTATATAGTAATGGCATATTTGGATGATATCCTTATAGTGGGTCAGACCCTCCAATTGGCGATTCAAGGAGTGGCTGCAACCAAGGCTCTGTTCGAGAAGCTGGGATTCGTAATGCATCCAGACAAATCAAAATTGCACCCGGTACGGGTTATGGATTATTTGGGGTTCACCCTAGACACCAATTTAATGAAGATTACCATCCCAACTAATAAAGCTACTGCTATTATAGAAGAGTGCCACAATCTTGCTTGCACCAGGGTACCGACTATTCGGCGAACAACAAAAGTTATAGGCAAATTGGTAGCTGCATTCCCAGCTGCACGATTCGGACCGCTACACTACCGAAATTTACAAAGATCAAAAATCACAGCATTAAAAACAAATGCTGGTCACTTTGATCGGCCAATTCGGCTACCATCAGAAGCTAGAAATGAGCTACAATGGTTGGGTTGAAAAATGTCTGACAATATTAGAATGTCATAGACCTATCATAGTGGGCAACCCTGATGTTGTGTTACAAACTGACGCAAGCGCACAAGGCTGGGGAGTGACGCCGAACTGATACGATGTCCATAAGTTGTGGTGGCAGATGGAACCAATCTCATGAGTCTACATTCCTGGAGTCACATGGGATAAATGATATAGAAATGCTGGGAGCATTTCATGGACTGCGGGTTTACTGTACTAATTCACAGGATTTACATGTCCGCCTTCAAATAGATAATACTACAGTGGTGGCTTACATCAATCATATGGGTGGTATCAGGTCGCTATCTTGTGATGAATTGGCTAATACAATTTGGCACTGGTGCATTGAAAGAAACATTTGGATTACTGCGACCTATTTGCCTGGGAAGCTTAATACAGTGGCGGACACCAGGTCACGAGTCTTTAATGACAACATCGAGTGGATGTTGAATCCCCAAATTTTTAGAGATATTATAGCTCATTTTGGGACACCAGATATTGACCTATTTGCTTCCAGGTTGAACATCAGATACCAACGTATGTGTCATGGGAACCAGACCTTGGGGCAATAGCAATGGATGCGTTTTCGATCCATTGGGGGAAATGGTTTTGCTACGCATTTCCCCCATTCTGCCTCATCAGTCGGGTATTGCAGAAAATTAAACTAGACTCTGCAACTGGCATATTGATCATTCCCGACTGGCCTACACAACCATGGTACCCGATGGTTGAAAATTTTTTAAAACAGCCATGGATGGCGATTGGGAAACATCCCAAATTGATTACTCACCCTATTACGAGGATCAGTCATCCTTGCCATGGTCATTTAAACTTGTTGGCTTGCAGGTTCTGAAAAGACCGCTCATCCAGGCAGGCATCTCGTCAAGAGCCATAAACCTTATTGCTGCATCGTGCCGGGAATCAACCCGGAAACAATACCTCACTCAAATCAGAAAGTGGGAGGTTTTGTGTGCCCGGAACAACAAGTCTTCCAACTCGGCAACAATACCTGATGTGTTGGAGTTTCTAGCAGGCCTCCATTTTGATGCTGGCCTCAGCTACAGTGCCATCAACAGCGCCAGGAGTGCGCTGTCTTCATACCTGGATATAGGTGTCGGCTCCAACCACCTGGTGTCTAAACTAATGAGGGGAGTGTTCAACACCAACCCTCCACGACCCAGATATACAGTAACGTGGGATGTGGGGATCGTGCTGACCCTACTGAGGAGTTGGGTTCCAATAGATGAGCTACCATTGAAACAGCTCACCCTCAAGGTGGTGATGCTCATGGCACTGACGACAGCCCAACGAGTCCAGACGTTACAGAAACTGCGACTGGACAGCATGGTGGCCACCCCTGGTCAAATAAAATTCTTTGTCAAAGAATTATTAAAACAGCACAGGCCAGGGGCGCATGGGCTGCAGCTGGATTTTCGGGCGTACCCTGTAGATGCCACACTCTGCATAGTCACCCATCTCCACACTACATCCGAGTTACTGGAGTTATCAGGATGAAGGAACAGGGACTCCTCATCAGTCATAAACCTCCGCATCGTCGGGTGACTACACAGACTATCGCCAGGTGGCTCAGGGTGGTGCTGGATGCAGCAGGAGTTGCTACTGACATCTTTAAGTCTCATTCCACCAGGGCTGCATCCACATCAGCAGCGAGAGCCATGGAGGTGCCCATGGACCACATTCTCGCCACTGCGGGCTGGGCCAGTGAAAAAACTTTACAGCGGTTCTATAACATCTGGCCGCCCCTGCGGACATTCGCAGAAGCTATCCTGGGAACCGCTCAGTAAATGTCTGTCCCCGAATTAGGGGTTTGTTGTTTATTTGATTAATAAATTGTGTTGATTTTTCAGCCAGTTTCGACTGAACTCCATTAACAGTCTTCCTCCATCAGAATGGCGGCAGTGTGATAAGCATGGACGTTGTCCAGGGCATGAAATCACAGAGCTTTGAAATCTTCACGAAGTCACTCACGTGACTCCGAAGTAAAATAGTAAGAGAACTTACCAAGTTTGATTGATCTGTATTTTACGAGGAGTCGCGGTGAGGGATTTCGTGCCCACCGCTCCCACCCTCCATCATAAGGTCAACCAGGTAGTTCTACGTTTTTCATCTTACTATTTTTAGTCATGGTTTTGGTTCTGTGATTCCACACCGCTGCTTTGAAGGATGCCGCGCATGCGTGTTGGCGGGGTCTTCACGAAATCCCTCACTGCGACTCCTCGTAAAATACAGATCAACCTTCAAACTTGGTAAGTTCTCGTTTAATCTTACTATTTCAGGTAGCAATCTTTGAAAATACTAAGCAAAACACAAAGTGCTGGGAGAACTTAACAGGTCAGGCAGCATCTGTGGAGGGAATGGACAGGCAACATTTTGGATCATGGCCTTCATAGACAATAGACAATCGTGCAGGAGTAGGCTATTCGGTCCTTCGAGCCAGCACCGCCATTCAATGTGATCATGGCTGATCATCCCCAATCCGTACCCCGTTCCTGCCTTATCCCCATATCCCTCGAGTGCTATCTTTACTTCAGATACTGAATACATTGCTGTTTAAAAACAGTTTCGTAATCGTTGATCTGTGTCGAAAATATTAATCCAACTGATTCAGTACATTTTTTTTAAAAATTTGAATATTTCCAATGCTGCTTAAAAATAAATTCATAGCTGTTCGAAATTGTGAATCCAGCTGATTTCAGTGCATTATTTATAATTGGAACATTTCCATTGCTTCTGGGGCTGGTGTGTGCTACGATGCTGAGAACTATATGCTACACTCTGTATCTTTCCCTTTGCCCCCACCTGTTCGACTTGTGATATGGTAGTATCTGATTTGTATTTGGTAGCATGCAAGACAAAGCTTTTCACTGTCCCTCGGTAAACGTGAAAATAATCCTAAATGCAAGCCCAAATCTAACCGTGTCCCATGACGATCTTGGCTGGCAGCATGATTCATTCCATGACAGGCTGAGGGATAAACATAGTTATGAAATGACACCAACAATAAAATTCCCATTTCCCCCAAAATCCAAAGGAATTGTAGACATATTTTTGTTTGAAGTCTTAATACAAATAACAGCTGCAGCAGTTGATGACATTTAAACATTATTTCAACCAATGCTTACGGCAACCACCAGCTCCAACTATCCCCACCAAGGAGAGGACCTCCAACCGCCGTCACATCCAGACTGCGCAGGCGCGCGGTGCCCCCTGGTTATTGTAGTCCGCCAGGAGGCGCGCCGCCGTGTAGAGTGCAGCGCGTGCACTACAACTCCCGGCAGCCCCCTCGGCGCGGCGAGGTGAGTCGAGCCGAGCGAGGGCCGGAAGGCTCGGTACGTTACTGAGGGAGAGCGCCGACTAGGCCTCGGACTCACCGCGCAAGTGTTTCCTCACAATCATATACATTGTTTTTTTACAATTAACAAAAAAAAAACTAAAATCTTCGGGGGAGGAGAAGGAGGGGAGGAGGAGGAGGAGGAGGAGGGGGGAGAGGAGAGAAAAAAAACACAAAACAATGTCTGCTCAGGCTCAAATGCGAGCGATGCTGGACCAGTTAATGGGCACATCCAGGGACGGTAAGTATGAACATCTGCGTGCGATTTTATTTTTTGTCCTGTCGTTCCTTGCTTTTTAAAAAAAAAAAAAAAAAAATTCTCCTCTCGTTTTCCGGATTCCGTTTTCTCTTCAAACAAAAACAAAACAATTGATTCGCTAACAAAAATAGTGAAAAAAAAAGTCCGTCAAGTTCGTCGCAAATGAAGAGGAAAATATGCAACAGTACCCAAGGTGTTCTTCACTCGAAATGGAAGGCGACCCGCTCCGGTCTGGGCTAAGTTGTATCTGACCTGCACTAGTGTGGGGACGGAGGCCACATGGAGTGGTTTGCGCCTCGTAGGCCGCGAATGTTACACCCTCTGTAAACTATGAGGCCGAGTAAGATCGTTAACCACCAGTCAGCCTCAGCTAGTTGCTTTACAATGAAATACTAACTATATACACAATTCAGAGTAACTTGCTCCACAGAGAAATTGTATTTTTTTTAAAGAAGCGGAAATAAGGAGCCAGGGTTAACTCTCACTTTATACCTTCTGTGTTTTAGACACAGAAACAGATTGTTGGAAATATACAGTGGATCGGGTAGCTTCTGAGAAGAGAGATTAAGAGATTGTTTCCCAATGTTTCGACCCTTTCACCAGGACTTGGAAAAGGTAGAGAACACTTATTCGGTTTCTCTTACCTCTGTTCTTCCTCTGAATTTTTTCTTATTTTTGGATTACCAGCACCCGCTGCTTTTGTTTTGTTACTTTAGTGCAATTTAGAAGGCCCAGGCAGTGAAATTCATATTAGAAACAGTCAGCTAAGATCTTATTGAAGGTAATTGTAAATAAATATTCAACCTAACTGAATGAATTTTGAAATAAAAGCAGAAAATACGAAAATCTCAGCAGGTTAAGCTGTGTCTGAAGTGGCTTCTGTTTCTTCCTCCACGGATTATTGCTTGACTCGCTGTGTGTTTTGGTTTTATGATGAGTATTTTTTGTTTATATTTCAGATTTCCAGCATTTATAATTTTCTGCTTGCTAATCTGTTCATGTTCAAGAGATTAAGCCTATTCTTCAAAGCAAGCATTTAGTTCTGTGGTGTGGAATGTAAATAATAATTAACAGTTAATATATTAGCATATTTAATGCATAAATATTGGAAACCTTTGAGGTTCATATCAGAGTAGGTTTGGAGGAACTAGCAAATGGGGTATGTTTGGACTGTCGGAGAGCATTAGAATAGGTGTCATACAAAGGGTTGTTAAATCTATGTGATTGGTGATGGTGTTATGGTAAGAATTAAGAATTGTTTAATGGATAGACAATAAAGTGGAAATAAACAGGTCATTAATGAGTTGTCAAGCTATGACTAAAGGGTGGTTACAAGAATTGGTTTATAATTGTTCACAATCCAAGTCAGATATTTGGATGAAAGGATCAATTATTGCACATTCAACTTGCTGGTGAGAAGATGCTGCGTGGTAATGTTCAAGAGTGTTTAATTGTCTAAGTATGACAGCAGATACATCTTTGTGGGGAGGATATGGGTAGGCTAAATGAATGGACAAGGACATCATGGCAAGTGGAATATGATTTTTTTTAAAGTCAAGTCACATTTATTTATATAGTACATTTAAAAAACAACTCTCGTTGACCAAAGTGCTTTACATTTGTTATAAGAGTAGTATACACAAGCAGGCTACATACATATATACAAATAGCCCTCACTCAGAGGACGTCGGAAAAGGCTTGGGAGAACAGATACGTTTTTAGACTAGACTTAAAGGAGTTGATGGAGGGGGCAGTTCTAATGGGGAGGGGGATGCTGTTCCACAGTCTAGGAGCTGCGATCGCAAAGGCGCGGTCGCCCCTGAGCTTATGCCTAGACTGCGGGACATTCAGCAACCCCAAGTCGGCCGATCTGAGGGACCTGGAGGTGGTGCAGTGGGTGAGAAAACTTTTAATGTAGGTGGGTGCAAGTCCATTGAGGGCTTTGTAGACAAAGAGGAGAGTCTTGAAATTAATTTGGAACTGCACAGGGAACCAGTGGAGAGAGGCCAGGATCGGGGTGATGTGGTCCGTTTTTCGGGTGCCCGTCAGGAGTCTCGCTGCGGCGTTTTGGACCAGTTGCAGGCGGGGCAGGGAAGATTGGCTGATGCCAGTGTAAAGGGAGTTGCAGTAATCTAGGTGGGAGGAGATAAATGTATGGATGATCTTTTTGAGGTCATCAAACTGGAGGAATTGTTTTATTTTAGCTATCATCCGAAGCTGAAAGAAGCTAGCTTTTACCACGGCATTGGATTGTTTGTCAAACTTCAGTGCTGAGTCAAATATCACGCCAAGATTTTTGACGTGAGGTTTGAGTAGTGAGGTAAGGCTTCCAAGGCTGCCTCAGAGGGGCCGAGAAGGATGACCTCAGACTTACTCTCGTTTAGTTGGAGAAAGTTCTGGGCCATCCAGCACTTTATATCCTCGAGGCAGCAGGTAAGGTTAAGCAAATTTCATTGTTTTTGGGGCTTCAGGGGGAGGTACAGTTGCGTATCGTCTGCGTAGCAATGGAAGGAAATGCCGTGCCTTTCAATGACTTGGCCTAAGGGGAGCATATACAGGGAGAAGAGAAAGCTTAAACATTTGATAGGAAAGTAGAAAACTTTTTTTTTAATAGCAGCCTGGGTCTGTCACTTGAGTTTAGAAGACTGAGGGACAATTGTATTTAAACAAATAAAATATAACAGGGATTTGACAAGGTGGACTATGTTTCTTCTTGCTGCGACAGCTAGCGACACGGATCATTCATTTCTGAGATGAGAAATTTTTTTATCCAGGGGGAAACAAATCTGGCATTCTCCACCCGGGCGGCTATGGAGGCTCAGTATATTCAAGGCAAAGATCAATGGCTTTGAGAATCAATAGATGGCAAATTCGTTCAATACGTTGCACGGAAGTAAAGGATCTTGAATGGTAGAGAAGGCAGAAAGGGCCAAATTGCCGCTTACACATTTCAATTTCTCATGTTTTTACAATATCAGGTGGAGAACATGTTTTAAACGCTCACATTCCGTCCAATTTGTAAAAACAAAATAGAAACACCCTACCATTAACTTGTATTTAATGTTTGTGGGTTTAGTAGTTTTATCAAAAGGTCTGCAGAGTGTTTCCTATTTTGATAAATGAAAACAATAAAATATGTAAAATGTAAGAAACAGTGCTGTGCAATATTTTGGATCTGTCCAGACAACATTAACAAATGTATACACTAACAACAATGTACATATAGGGTATTTACAATTACATGAAAGCAAAATTATTTAATCCTTTGAAAGATAATTTTGTTTTGAATTTTAGCTATAATGTCAGCATCCCAATTGGCTTCAGTATCCTGTAAAATCAATATTCCTCATGAGTAAAGTATGTTAAACGTTTCCTATCTTTCTGCTATACTTGTGCTTGTTACTGAAGGGAACAGTAACATTTTTTTTTTTTAAAATACCATCTTCAGTTTTCACGCTCAGCAGCTTTACATACATATATACCCATAGGAAGGAGTTAACCCTCTAATATGGCTGGAACAATATTCCAGTAATATAACTTTATATTTAAGAAACAAAAGCAGTTCATCTTTTTGATGTATGCATCTTCTTAAAACACTGAGGCAAGTTTATTCGTCACATACACATACGAGATGTGCAGTGAAATGAAAAGTGGCAGTGCTCGCGGATTGTGCAAAAAAAAACAAACAAACTACAAAACAGAATGGAACAGAATCACATATTCACATATTACATATTTGTGGGAGGGGAAAAAGAAAAAAACAGCAATTTTAAAAAGACACCACACAACAGTAAAATGGTACAGTAAAGTTAGTCCCTGGTGAGATAGGAGTTTACAGTCCTAATGGCCTCTGGGAAGAAACTCCTTCTCATCCTCTCCGTTTTCATGGCATGGCAACGGAGGCGTTTGCTTGACCGCAGCAGCTGGAACAGTCGATTGCTAGGGTGGAAAGGGTCTCCCATGATCTTGTTGGCTCTGGAGTTGCACCTTCTGATGTATAGTTCCTGCAGGGGGGGGCGAGTGTAGTTCCCATAGTGCGTTCGGCCGAACGCGCTACTCTCGGCAGAGCCTTCTTGTCCTGGGCAGAGCAGTTCCCAAACCAAATCGTGATATTTCCAGACAAGATGCTTTCCACAGCCACTGAGTACTGGAGGATCCTCAGAGACTCTGAATTTCCTCAATTGCCTGAAGTGGTAAAGGCGCTGCCTTGCTTTACCAGTGCTGCAGCGTGTGATGTCCATGTCAGATCCTCAGAGATGTGGACTACCAGGTATTTAAAGCAGCTCACCCTATCCACAGGATCCCCATTTATCTTCAATGGTGTGTACGTCCTCGGATGATGTGCCCTTCTAAAGTCCACAATCAGCTCCTTAATTTTTTTGATATTCAAGAGGAGGCTGTTGTCCTGACACCAGAATGCCAGATCAGCCTCATCGTTATCGGAGATCAGGCCCACCACCACCGTGTCATCAGCAAACTTGATTATAGTTGGAGCTGAACCTAGCCACACAGTCATGTGTGTACAGGGAGTAAAGTAGGGGGCCGCGGATGCAACCCTGGGGGGGGGGGGGGGGGAATCCTGTGCTCAGGGTGAGGGACTTCGATGTATTCGAGGCACAATGTAACTGCATTTTGATAATGGATGCACATAAGACCATGGAAATTCAGTGTCCTTAACCTCAAAAGTGACCACTCCAAATATATCAGTAAATGCTTTTGAAGTTTCTATAATGATATTTCCGTTCTTTTTGATAATGGCAAAACTATTTTAGCACTAACTTTTTTCGCCGTGATGGGACACATGGGTACTGTTGATTTATTTTCACTACTTTCATGTATTGCATAACATATGCTTTGTTTAATACAAAGTTTTATTAAGAATGTACATAATAATATTTGGAGAGTTAATTTTACTTAGAACTTGAAAAAAATAATAATTTTCATTCTATAATTTATATGGGAGAGAATCCTTACTGTTTTAATGTCCTTTTTAATGTGACGTCTTTCAAAATTTGACGAAGTAGAATTTTTTAAAATGGAGTTGCAGGTTTTTTTTTAAATTCATAGGGCAAGAGAAATCTGTAATTATAAAGGAGATTAAACAAAACAATGACACGTCCCAATTTTAACTTGGTAAACAACTAGCAGTAGTTTGTTCTTTCACTGATTGCCAAATGTTTGATCTTTGTCATCTGTTCCCATTCTAAACCAAGACATTAGGTGTTACCTGGATGTTCCTTTTGTAGGAATTTGACTTTTAACAGTTTAGTGCAAATTAATGGTTTGCACTTCAATTTCTGACAGGAAACTCAGTTATGTTTTATTTAGTTACATTTGAAATTTGCTTCCCATATCTCTATTCATACAAACTGAACAATTGTGGCCCCTTGTTTTATTTATAAAGGTTCAATGTATCTTTGCCTGCCTACATCAATCTGCAAGGGAGTTGCAGAAAAGCCTCATGTTCATCGAGCCGTGAGTCATGAATAATTTTTAAAGCTGTTATGAATATCAAAAAAGTGTTTGCTTTTCAAAAGTAATTAATATAAACAACATAGTTTAGACTAAATATAAACTGCATTCAGTGGGGACACTACATGGTATTTGGATGCTTGCAAATTTAGATAAATTATATTGAAATATTACACATCATGCACACAAAATAGCATTAAATTGTCACATCAGTTACATTTTACCTTTCCTTTAAACACCTTGCTATAGGGTGTGGCTCAGAAAACCTTTTTTTTACAGCAAGTAAAATTTTTTGCAGATGAGGCGCAAAGGTTGAGTATGCTGTGTGGTATCATTTGGACGCTCATTGTGTATTCAATTCCTAACCTGAGTTCTTTTGTTTCTGAAAGCGTTGGATGCGGTCATGTGGTGTCAGTAAAAGTGGACTCGGCCCATCATTCACTTAAAGTACTTAAACCTACTTTGGGTAATCCTTTTAACATTTTTCAATGTTTATGGGGGGAAAAAGGCATGTCTTATTATGATTAAAATAACACATTCCAGAGGCTCAAGATTTAAGAAGAATATAATCCCAAGGTGTGGCAATGAATTTTGTGTGTACTATCCAAAGAACATTCCTATGCTGCAATAAAGATGAGGAATTAGTCTCATTATTACACGCAAGAAGGCATTAGTACAGTAACTTGGCTCTGAAACAACCTGGTGATGTCCATTTATTCAGAAGCACTTTAATCAATTTTGAGCTCATCAGCTTCAAACTGCCTTGTTTCAGGAGATGCAACACGACAACGCGTGAAATTCTCAGATGATAGAGTTTGCAAGAGTCATCTTCTTGGTTGCTGTCCTCATGACATACTTTCTGGAACGGTATGTAGTTTTGTTACTCCTGTTTTACTGGTTTGGGAGGTAAAGAAGAAAAATGAACAATATTTTCGCACACAATCTGGTTTATGGTTTCTTTCTCCTCTCAGCTTTTAGAATGGATGAACTGTGCTTCAAAATTTCTCTGATTGCAGTATATTCCTCTCTAATCACCCAACTCCTATGTAAGCAGGGCAAGTAAAACATTTTTAAGTTCCAATATATGACCTTTTTCACATCAATGCAGAGCATCAATGTAAAAATAGAAGTGTATCTTGAGATTTCAAAATGTAGCCCTGACGATAACATCAAATACAGTACTTGAGGCCATATTGTTATCGCACTCTTAAACTATTTAAAAGTTACAGTATATTTCCATTTTGTGTGGACCCTTGTTTTAGAATGTCCCTGTAGTTTATTGAATAAAACATTATTAACTTTATAGAATCGGTTTTGTATTGCAACAAAATGATATAGATGCTATCAGTTTCAAACAAAATAATTTAGCAGTCCAATGGATTTCAATATTTTGTTTCTTATTTATTAGCCCATCTTTTAGTACAAAAATATATTAACTCTAAAATATTTATATGTAATTAATATTATAAATTAAAGGATTGCAGTCAGACTATATTGGAAGTTTTTTAATGGATAAACCAATGTATACTTGTCTCACATTTGTAATAACAAAATCTACGTGGAAAATTATCCTATCCTATTGACTGAACAGAATTTCAGAACCCTCTTAAACAAAGGTTTCCCTCTTTGAATTAGAAGAAGGCAGGTTTCAGCACTATCAACAAGCTTTGCTCCTGAACACATTGTTGATTTGTCCTCAGCACCAGCCTAGCTAACTTGTTGCCATTTACCCTGGCTTTCATTGGCTCTTTGTCCACTGACATGGTTTTAAGATTGTTATCCTCTTGTTGGTCTATCTATCGCCCTGTGCTGTCTGAAGATGTTAAACTTTTCCCCTGAGGAGTCGTGGATCTTTTTTGGAAAATTTATAATAGAGATGAGCTTTTTTGGGAATACAGAGATCACCAATCATCTAAATTCAATGGTGAAGCAAAACTGAAGGATGGAATGGTTTACCTCTCCACTCTTTTAATTTAGTAAATTGGACGACCCACTGAGAACTCTTAAGCAAATTCCTAAACCCCTTTATTACGACTATCTCATCAGACTTGGCCCTAAACTCAGGAATTTTCTTCCTAAAATTAGGAGCTCCCTCTCTCTTAAGATGGTTGACAGTTTGATTGAACACTCTGTGATTAATCTCAGATATGTTTTGCCCATAAAATAATCTTTATGATAAAGTATTGTCACACAGTGGCATTCTTCAGGCAGGGTATTTTTTCCTTGAATATACCAGGCTTAAATTTTTCAATATGTTTATTGATGCTTTTTACAACCAGTTGGAATATCAGTAGTTTTGAATTCCCTGGAACAGAGTTACAAACTGGGTTCAGGATATTTTGTTGTTAATGGTTACGTAAGCTACGAGGCTGTACTAATGTATTGAAGTTCAATTTTATTTCGTATTTAATCATTTTTAGCATGGAATTAACATTTTAGCTGTTACATATGGTAACTATTCTTAAACTTTACAATTTTACCGATGAAAAGAGGTAGTAAGCTTAAAATTAATTGGGGAATTGTTACAGCCCACATAATAGAACTGTAGTACATGCATTGTTGTAGCAAAATACTGTGCTTAACCTACATTGTCTGCATTGAATTTTAACTGTGGTTACACTTAAAATGTTCTATTTACTAGCGTATGGACCTGGGAGAATGCACAAAGATTCATGATCTCGCTTTGAGGGCTGATTATGAAATTGCTGCAAAAGAAAGAGATTTATTCTTTGAACACGATGTAAGTTACCCAAAGTTTGAGCATTAATTAACTGATTATCCTTTTCTGCACATGGGGGTTGGGGGGGGGGGGGGGTAGGGGAGAAAGTGCTTTCCTTTTTAGCTTTTTCTGTACGTTTTCTTTAATTGTTTACTGTTAAAAATTAAGTCAATTTTCACATTTCTGAAACAGGCAGAACTTGCTGCTAAGCATGACCAACTGAGGATTGCGTTTTAAGTCCTGCATTTGCAAACCTCAAATTGTTACTGGTGCAGGTGCAGTTATTAAATTGTGCGAAAAATTAATTTGACTCCTTTGCATTCCATAGAATCTGCTGCCTTTACACAATCTGGCCTATTATATGATTTCAACTGCTATAAATGATCTGGCTAGTAGTTGAGATGCCTCAAATTACTATTAAATATGACAATTAGATGAAATTTCACTGACTGCCCTGAAACAGATTCTGATAACACAATTGAGAGCAAACACTACATATCTGAAATAAGAGCAAAGAAATGTTGGAAATGTACAGCTTGTGAGACAACATCAGTCAAGAGAAAAATGGAGTTCGCATTTCAGGCTGATGTTTATCATGAAGGTCAAATTATGAAAGGTTAGCAATCTGTGGATGAAACAGAAATTTGTAACTCCTCATATAATGAAGCAGTCCAGGTAGCAAGATTTGAAAAAAAGATCAACTGGCCAAACAGCACAAAAATAGTCCCTTCGGCCCAAGTTGTCTTTGCTGACCAAGATACCCCATCTATGCTAATCGTACCTGACCATGTTTGCCGCATATCTTGTACTCTCATGTATAAAACCAGGTTGACTATCTTTAAACAGGCCCTGTCTATCCAAATGCTTGTTTTGTATATCTCGTCCCTCAGAATCCTCTCCAGTAACTTACCTGCCGCAGATATTAAGCTCACTGGTCTATAGTGCCTAGACTTTTCCTTGCATGCCTACTTAAATAGAGGCACGACATTGGCTTTCCTCCAGTCTTTTGGCATTTCACCAGTGTCTAATGATGGTTCATAGATCACAGCCAGGGCTCCTGCAATGTCTTCTCCAGCTTTCCACGGTGTCCTTGGATATATCTGTTCAGGCATCATCTACAAAGGCAAATGCAGCAGTCTTGCAGGATCATGATCATCTCCAGGTTCTGCAGAAATGTTGCACATCATCCTGACTTCAAATATATTGAAAATAAAAATATCCAAGCTTTGTGGAAATTTGAAGTGAAAACGGAAAATACTGGAAACACTCGGGCAGCGTCAGTGGAAGGAAAATGAAGATCTCTGATAAACCCACGCGGGTCAAGGGGTTAACGTACAAATTCCGTTCAGGCAGCACCCATATAACCTGGGTGTCCGGCGCAGTAAGGCAACAACTCTGCCACTGCACCACCATGCCGTGCTAAAAGCAGGTGTTCGCAAAGCAATCATCCAATCTGTGTATGGTTTCTCCAGTGCAGTGGAGGCCACAATAAGCACCAAATGTAGTATGCTACATTGGAAGAAGCACAGGCAAATTTCTGTTTTACCTGAAGAAGTGTGTTTGTGTTTTTGGTGAATAGAAACAAATAGTTCACTTGGCTAGCATATTTGCCACTTCAATCATTCGCTTCCATCACCACAATTGCATTGTGGATACATTATGTACTCAACCGCTGCTGTTCTGTGTGATGTGTTGCTCCCTGCATCCTAGAATCTGTGGCCTTCAGCTCTTATCCATGCTGTATCCTCACTTTAGAAGTAACTTTAACAGAAAAATAATTAAATGCAATTCATTGTAATCAAGGACACTTCCTTACAGTTACTAGTCCATCCGTGTGTGTGCTGAAATCAAATAGTGTGCTTATTAATCATTTATAATATGTTACTTAACACATAGTATATTATAATTTATCATGAGGAACACCAATAGAAACTAGTCTATAGATTTATTCCATTTAATTTTAGACTGATCTATCGATTAGTTTAAACCTAATGGGAACATGTGACCAGAATTGGTAATATACAATATTTTGTAACTGCTGGATTGCTTTAGGATATATTCTAAGGCAAATTGAGGTTGCATTCTTGTGTAGTTTAGTATGGCCGATCTTTTTCAGCAATCACATTCAGATTGTGTTTTATTCCAGCTAATTTTAGACTACAACACATTTCTAATGAGGATAAATGTTCCAATGTGATTTGTTTCTGCCAAAAAAATCTAACCTGTTCCTCATTTTTCCCTTGCATTTCCTGGTATATTGAAGCAAATTACAGTGCAGTATTTACAAATAGGAATCTTCAGGTTTAATTCAGGATTTTCAATAATCTGAAAATTGTCAGGCTGCGCTGGAGCAGGGTAGAGCTGCCTCTGCAGAGCGTCACCCTGACCTGGGTGCTGTCTGTGGAGTTTGCATTTTTTCCCTATGACCGTGCGTGTCCCAATGATACATGCGTTTCCAGGTTAATTGGCCTCTTAATTGCCCTGAGTGTGTAGGGAGTGGTTGCAAAAATGGGATACCATAGAACTAGTGTGAACGAGTGATTAGTGAACTAGGTGGGCTGAAGGGCTGGATCCCACTTTTCAAGAAAGGAGCGAGAGAGAAAACGGGGAATTGTAGACCAGTTAGTCTGACATTGGTGGTGGGGAAGATGCTGGAGTCAATTATTAAAGTAATAACGGTGCATTTGGATAGCAGTAAAAGGATTGGTCCAAGTCAGCGTGGATTTATGATGGGGAAATCCTGCTTGACTAATCTTCTGGCATTTTTTGAGGATGTGACAAGTAAAATGGATGAAGGCAAGCCAGTGGATGTAGTGTATATGGACCTTCAGAAAGTCTTTGATAAGGTCCCACACAGGAGATTAGTGAGCAAAATTAGAGCACGGTATTGGGGGTAGAGTATTGACATGGGTAGGGAATTGGTTGGCAGACAGGAAACAAAAGAGTAGGAATAAACGGGTCCCTGTCAGATGGCAGGCAGTGGCGAGTGAAGTGCCGCAAGGCTCGGTGCTCGGGCTGCAACTATTTACAATATATTAATGATTTGGATGATGGAATTAAAAGTAACTCAGAAATTTGCAGATGACAAAGCTGGGTGGCAGTGTGAACTGCGAAGAGGATGCTAGGAGGTTGCAGGGTGACTTGGACAGGTTGAGTGAGAGGGCAGATGCAGTATAATGTAGATAAATATGAGGTTATCCAATTTGGCAGCAAGAACAAGGAGGCATATTATTATCTCAATGGTGTCAGATTAGGAAAAAGAGAAGTGCAACAAGACCTGGGTGTCCTTGTACACCAGAAACATGCAGGTTAAGCAGGCAATGAAGAAAGCTAATGGCATGTTGGCCTTCATAACGAGAGGTTTTGAGTATGGGAGTGAAGAGGTCCTTCTGCAGTTGTACAGGGCCCTGGTGAGACCACATATGGAGTATTGTGTGCAGTTTTGGTCTCCTAATTTGAGGAAGGACATCCTTGCTATTGAGGGAGTGCAGCATAGGTTCATGAGGGTAATCCTCGGGATGGTGGGACCGTCATATGAGGAAAGACTAGGCTTGTATTCACTGGAATTTAGAAGGATCAGGGGGGATGCAGGAAAATTTTTTACAATATTGGAGTCCAGATTCAGGGGCCACAGTTTAAGAATAAAGGGGAGGCCATTTAAAACTGAGATGAGAAAAAACCTTTTCACCCAAAGAGTTGTGAATGTTTAGAATTCTCTGCCACAGAAGGCAGTAGAGGCCAATTCACTGCATAAATTTAAGAGTTGGATAGAGCTCTTGGGGCTAGCGGAATCAGGTGGTTTGAGGAGAAGGCAGGCATGGGTTACAGATTCTGGATGATCACAATGAATGGGGGTGCTGGCTCGAAGGGCCAAATGGCCTCCTCCTGCACCTATTATTTTAATGTTTCTATGTATGTTTCTAATCTAAAATATACTTACTTAATGGAAGGGGCAGAATGCAGAGAGAATTAAACAGGTAAATTATCAGTGTTGAGGCAAGGGGAATGTCGGCTCTTAATGTGTGGCAATTATATTTGGAGAATCATGGCAAGAGAGCATTTAGAAAGTTGAAACTGAACAAGAATTCTTAAAGTCAGTGCGAGGTGCAGGGAAATGACTGGAGTTTGAAGAAAATAGAGATCTTAATATTTGAGGTTTGAAATGGTACGATGCAGCACAATATTTAGGATATAGGCTGTGGGCCGAGCATCAAAATATGTCTAGAAATCAACTTTCATGACCCATGTCTCAGAACTACATGAAATTTTGCACAGATTTATATAAAATATAATTGAGAAGGAAGTCATACCTCATCAGTGCCAAAACCTGCTCATTAATTAATTAAACAAATTAGAAAATGGGATCAAAAGTAAGTGCCATCTAGTGTCCAATGCCCACATTACACCATGGGGAGCCTATTTCAGTGTTGCAGTCTATCTAAACTATTATACCGTGTGTGTATATCTTGCGAATATGACATCATATATAATTATATTATATAAAAATAATATAATTGTGTGTTTTTTGAATGAGACTGCCACAGAGGTCTGGCTCCTGAACCAGCCTAATTAATGGGTGAGGGCAGTTCTTCTGGGTTCCTCTGTTTACTGAACCCCACTGACTGCCAGTGTGCAGAGTGGGGGTCACGGCCATAATGGGACTGGGGCTGTGCCAGGCTGGGGGAAGGCTAAGGCATCTTCCACTGAGAGGAAAATGCCTAACCGTATACTAACCCTAACTCGCCCCCCTTCCAGAGCTGCCCACGGCCGGAGCTGGAGCCGCTTTGGGACCGGCTGCGGGCTCCGTACATGTGGCTACTCAGCGAGTCCACCTCGGCCAGCATGTCCTTCTGGATCGTCATGGTGATGATGGTGGGGAGCAGCACTGCCTTGCACGCCGCCTGGGCCACCTTCAGCATCCCCATAGCGCCAGCTCCGTCAGTCCACCCGCTCGCTCGCTGCAACACTGGCCGGCCGACAGTCGGACTGACCCCTCGCAGCACTCACCAGCCGTCTGACCACCAGCAGCGCCCACCGTCCTACCAACTACCCGACCGACCCTTCGCAGCACTCCCAGGCATTCCGACAGCCCGACCAACCCATCGCAGCATCCACCGGCCTACCAATTGCCTGACCGACCCTTTGCAGCATTCACAGGCCTACCGACAGCCCGACCAACCCCTCGCAGTATCCACTAGCGGGCGGACAGACCGACCGACCCCTTGCAGCACTCACCGGCCATCCGACCACTCTCACCATCCACCGGCGGACAGACAGCCCGACTGATCCTACCCTAGCTGTACATTTGTTATTTATCATTTTTATTTAACAGTTCACACCAAAACTTTATAAAGATAAATCAATTGGAAAAACAAAATGATGAACAAGGTTAGCGTTGCCTTTATCCTTGGAATCCTTGTTATTGTAATGAGGAGCCAGCCATGTTCACAGAGTCCTCGCTGCCTAGCGCCCATAAAACAAAGCGCGGGATTGGTCAATTTGCGTCTGACCTCAAAGTCAAACGTGCATTGATCGGACACTTACTACTCGGAAAATTGGAAGTTTTTGTCATATTTAACAAAATGCGCAGGTTTTGTTCTTGACGAGTTTCAGGTATGAATTACATAATATTTTTACACAATATGTTAAAAACTCAGGTAGTTCCGTGAGTTGGGTCATGAACCTGAACGAAAAAGCTCCTCGGCCCACGGCCTAATAAGTTTGTGGAGTTCAGCCAGAACTCTGGGAGGGTTGCTTTGGCAAGTATGACTAGCAAGTAAGTGAGGAATGGATAAAGCATTCCAAGCATGGTGTGGCTGTCTGAGGTTTAAATATGTTACTGTGAACTTGTCTTTATAATTTTCCAGGCAATGGAACATCTTGAAAGTTTTATCGTTGATTGTGATAGAAGAACAGATATTGCCAAGAAGCGTTTGGCAGAAACACAAGAAGAAATCAGTGCTGAAGTTGCTGCTAAGGTATATTTGCTATTTACTTTAACTTGAACGTGCATTCCTTTGGTCTGTTGATCTGAATTATATATACATTTATTAATAATGCCATTAGACGGGAGTGGGGGGGGGGGGGGCAACCAAATTAATTAAATTTAAAATGAACTTTCTTTTGTCATGGAAGGAATTCAAGCATAGTTGACCCAGTGCTCTTTGGCAGGACTAAACAGGTGGTTGGTGTGGACTTGGTGAGCCAATTTGCTGCATGGGCAGTCAATGCTTTTTCCAGGTTCAGACCACTATTTTATCATCAACCAGATTGACTTAACCTGGCGATTACTGTGAAGGGAGAATTTTTTTCACCTATCGATAGCTGCCTCAATATTTGCAAGGTGAGGCAGTCAATATATTTTTAAAGAGTGACGATCTGCCATCCTGATTTAATTATGTGATCAATTAATCCGTCCAAAACAGACAAGGACAGTAAATAAATCTGGCTGCAATACAGGCCTGCAAATTACAGCATCTTCTTTGCCAAAAACCCAACTGATTGTCCAAAAAACGTCTAACTTGTTACTGGCTGTTGGGACCCTAACTTCTCTTCAGTTTTTTGAACCATCTGATTTGCATCCATAGAGTAGATGCTCTCACTATTCCCTTCAAATGAATTTACCTTTCAGTGGTTCATGTTACTCATCCGTTGAACTCTGTTTCAATGCATGTCTACCTCAGTTTGTTTAAATGTTTTTTTAACCTTAAGATTCTTTAAGTTGGTGAAGACAGGATGAAAGTCCTTGCAGTTCTTTTGAAAATAAAGTACGGGTCCACCGCCGACTTTTTTTCCCAGACAACAGGTGATTAATCCAGACAGATTTATGAGAGTGCACTTGAAATCCGTCCCATCCCCCGAAAATGTGCCTAGGCCAGGTGAGGCAGTTGATCTCTATCTCACCGGGACTTCCGCAGCCAATGACCGGGTTGAATTTACGCACTCTCAGATGCCGTGGCCTCTGTTGGTCAGGTAAAACAGATAATCCGAAAGGCTCTGTGACCAAGGGTACCAGAAAGGTAAACCTGTATTTCAAATCTGAGAGAAGACATTAATGTAACCTACATGCTAAGTCTCCAGTGAAGTAAAATCTAACATTATTCATGGATCCAGTATAGTTGGTAGCTTTATGGTGCTGTAAGAATGTCTTGATTAAACAGTGCTGCTTTTTCTCACTTTTCTGCTTGCATATGCTTTAGCAATTTTCAATTTGACAATTGGTCACGCTTAATGTCTTTCAATATTAACGATCTTTAATTACATCAATGAAAGATAGCACAATCAGTATTTACTAGGTGTATTCCTGGGACATTGAATACGTGGACCATACTCCTTCGTCTTTCGAAGGCAAGGCATTGCAGTATATAAAATGTGTTTGGGAGAAGTTGAAAGTTTACATTGTCTTTTAAAATCGCATTGGATATTCTACTGTAGATATGGCGTCAGTGAGAATACTGAAGCCAGTCTGACCCAGACATTTGAGGCCAGCTTTGGCATTAGTTAAAGGGCTCTACCTAGGTTTCTGTTGGAGAGTCCATCTTTCTCCAGGTAGGCATCTTTAACAATACATCTTTACTGATTGCTCCACTTACTGCTGGTGATTGTACTCAGCCAGTTCTTCCTTCTATCCTGGACGTAACATTGGATACTTTGTCTTTGAGTATATTTATGATTGGATAGAAAGCAAGGTCCTTGGTTAATGAGCAGATCTGCCATATCAGGTCTCAACCACAAGAGAGCAAATTGTGCAGTTGGATGCTCCTGACTCTTAAGGGCCTGTCCACCTAGGCTATTTTTAGGCGACTGACATGGTCGTAGCAGGTTGCCGAAAAAACGGCAACTGGAGCCCCCTTTGACATAAAGTTTGAAATAGAATGACTTTAACAAAAAATAAATGATGTCAGCACCGGCGACAACTAACGTTAACCTGACGACAACAACGTTAACCTGGCAACAACTACGACAGCACCTACGTCAGGAGAATTTGTCTCCGAGAAATTTTCAATATGTTGAAAATCCAGCGGCAACCAGAAAGACGCTACGACTCTTTGGGCAACTGAGGAGACGACTCACGACCATACAGGCGGCACCCCGGCGAACATGTGGCGACTGACTAGTTTGTTTTGTATTGAAACTAACAAGCTTCTGACTATTCTTAAAATATATTCCATGGCTGGCATAGATTTTGGAAACACCGTTTTTTTTGCAATTTTCATATCTTTTTTATTTTACAATTTAACATTCAGCATGTTTTCTTGAGTCTGCTCTGAATGTCTTTAAATATAAATATAGAATAATACTTATTCTCTTTCCAGCTACTTCGTGAAAATTGCATGCACAAATATGGAACATTCAGCTCTGATGCATATCATCTCCTTGACCACTGATGCAACAATTGGTGTATTTTTACAGGCAGAAAAAGTGCATGAGCTGAATGAAGAAATAGGAAAGCTTTTGGCGAAAGCTGAACAACTTGGAGCTGAAGGAAATGTAGAAGAATCTCAGAAAGTCATGCAGGAAGTAGAAAGAGTGCGAACAAAAAAGAGGGAAGCAGAGGTATCTGCTATTTCACCTTTTTTAAACATGCATGTTACTGTAACTGATTTAGAATGAGGTTTTCACATTTATTCTTCTTGATGGCCAGTAAACTATTGGTGGCTTAAAAACAAACCTTCAGATGCCTATGCTTTGATTAGATTTCCTACTCTCTTTGCTGGTATTTAAAGTAGTCGTCTGTTCCACAGCAAATTATTGGTATACAGGCAAACAATCCTACAAATGTTAATGTGATATAAAATCAAAATATATATTTGAAGATGCTAAAATCTTAAAAAATCATAAATCTTTTAAAAGATTATTAATCAAATGAATCTTTATTTATAATAATAAATTGATTGATTATCAATTAAAAAATATGTTTTTATAATAAAAATAATGTTAATACATTTTATGTATTAAACAATATATTGCAATATATGTATTACAATATTTAAACAATTGATATGAAGAAAATGCTCTGCTCTCAGAACACTGCTGTTGAATTTTTAATGTCGAATTCAAAATTACTGACAAACTGGTATTTTTAGACAACATACTATTGCATTAATTCCTCCTGTGAGATTCCTATTGAAGATATATCATTGGCATCAGAGTAAGAATAAGCAGCAATTTACTATAAATATAACTTGCGGAAACTTGACACTGCCGATTACAAATTTTAGGAAATATATTTGAGATTCATCAAATATCATAAAGATATAGCTTTTTGAGAATTCGTGGACAAAGATGCTGTTCTGACTGAGAAAAACATTTCACATCTTGCCAATATAACAACAAATCTTTTTTGCCATATAATGAAATTAATCACTTGCAAGTTGATTATATTTTAACTGCTAAATTTGGTGCATTGATATTTTTTAAAGTTCCTTTCTTTCATGTTTTGTTTTGCATAGGACGAATATAGGAATTCAATGCCTGCTTCTAGCTTCCAGCAACAAAAACTGCGAGTCTGTGAAATATGTTCTGCATATCTGGGCCTTCATGACAATGACCGCCGACTTGCCGATCATTTTGGAGGCAAACTGCACTTGGGATTCATACAGATACGGGAGAAATTAGATCATCTGAAGGTATCTTTTTAATTATACAGTAACAAAGTTAAAACTTACATTTGTGCGTAGGGGGTACAAAGCAAATGTTTTTTATGAAGCAGATATTTTCTCCCTCGGTTTATATTTCATTACAGTTAATGTTAGAAGTAATATTTTTTGTAGTTTATGCCATTTTCCTTAGTAATTGTCAAGATATTTTTAACATTTATTTAGTTTGTAACTGATAGTTGAGACGCGTGTTCCTGCAGTCTCATTCATTCCTTTCTTTGGAATTGTAGAAAATTGTTGCAGATAAACAAGAAAGAAGGAATCAAGAGCGATTAAAGAGGAGAGAAGAAAGGGAGAAAGAAGAGAAGATGAAAAGAAAGTAAGCTAATGTGCATATGTACCACTACATTGGGAGGTTTTAGTTCTCTGATCATAATCTGTGTTTTCTGATTAATAATTGGTCTTATAAATTCATAACATATGTAAAACACATCTTAAATGTGTTTTCTAAGCAACTAATTACAAAAATCATGCTCTGTGCTATCTATTGTGTTTCCATAATTAACCCCTTAAATAATACTGTTTTGCAGGTCCAGATCACGTAGCAGAGATCATAAGCGGTAGGTTTATTGCACAGTAAAATAACATTATCCAGTTTGTTTTTTTAATGGTGTGGTTGAAGTACTTTATGTTTTTAATCCATTCAATATTTGGCCGCCTTTTTGACTTTACCCAAACCTTTTGTTCTACCATATTGAATTGAAATATTATTTGATATTATGTTTTCTCTTTGGAAAAAAAGTTGATATTTAAAATGGAATGGACTGATTTTCATACTGTGTAAAATATTGACTCAAAATGCAGTTTCAAAAATTTCAACATATTTGGTATAGAATAAATTAATTGCATACTTATATATTCATTCAGTAAACTGCATTTAAATAGATCTTTTAAATCTTTGCTTCCATTCATTAGCTAGTTTAGCTTTGGCCCTGATCTGATATTTTTTGATTTGATATTGAGTGCATTTTGGGACATTTCCCTGCACATGTCAGCCGAAGTTAAAACTTAACCCTGAGAAAATTTGAGGTGCTTATGTTTTTCTAAAAAAGTTATTAGGAGCAAAGTGATGATAGAAGTCCCAAAAAAGGTTATAACAGACAAGCAATGGACGTGTAATATCCTAGTAACAAAATGACATCCTTTCCTTTGTGTTTCACAAGGCATATATATCACTTTTGTACTATCTCGATGTTTTGCCTTGAAACTGGGCAAGTTATTAATTTTTGAAGTGTATATGGGGAAAATTGGATTTCTTCACCAATTTATGTTGTATCTTTTATCTTTTAAAGAACAATTAGTAATAGGATTATCACATAGCATCTGATGATTAGCACGCAACAAAAGCTTTTCGCTGTACCTTGGTACACGTGACAATAAACTAAATTGTAAGTTGAGGGGGAAGGGGGAGTTTGAGGTGAAGGCTTGACATTCAGGAACACTGGATAGGAACGATAGTTCCACGTAGGTTCACAGTGTGATTCTTCCTGACCCCTTTTCTCCCTCTTGTGCAGAGCTAATTTTGTTTCTTGAACTGGGTTATTAAAATAAATGGAGCACTGCCAAATTCTTTCTCTCTCTCCCCAAAACATTCTTGCTAAATTTCTGGGGTAATCTCCAACTTTGTAACTAGTCAGAGTTATCCTTGATCCCTTGCCCTGAGAACTTTCTCCCTTGTGCCTCCACACACCCCAGGATATTTGGTCCTGGTTCTGACAAATTATTCCTTGAACATTTCTCTGCTGTGTTCTACATCTCCCAGGATTGCAACCAATGCTTTTATTGTACCTGTCCCTGATAAAGCTACCTGCGATGTACCTGTAAAACTTGTAAATTCTCTGAGAAAGGGCTTGGTAAAGTTATTGATTATATTCTGAATAAAGATGATCATTGATTAATTTGAAAACAGAGTAATGGGTTAATTTCCTTGGAACAGGGAAGCTTGAGGAAATTTAACATGGATATATGGATATATATATACAAAGTAGGTTAGTTTACCGTTAACAGGCACTTCAGCTTACCGAGTCTGCGCCGACCAGCGATCCCGTCCACCAATTACACTATCCTATACGCACTAGGGATGATTTACGATTTAACCAAAGCCAATTAACCTACAAACATGTACGTCTTTGGAATGTGGGAGGAACCCGGATCACCCAGGGAAAACCCAATCAGCTCACGGGGAGAATGTACAAACTCCGCACAGACAGTACCCGTAGTCAGGATTGAATCCGGGTGTTTGGCGCTGTAAGACAGCAACTGTAGCACTGCGCCACCATGCCGCCCAAAAGATTGCAAATGAGTTTTGTTAACATAGGAGCAGAAGTGCACATGGCCAGAAGTGAAATGTGGGGAGAATGCTTAATGGATCTCTGTTTTCTGGAATGTACTCCCTGCCTGAATGTGCCCTCAGTGAAACGGGCTTCCAACACTAGAATTATCATAAAGTTCTTCCAGACCGTGTAAACTTTTTTAACAGGTTTTATTTGTATCATAGTTTTCAGATATCTGCATCCTGATATTTTTTTACTTGGAAATAAATTAACCTTTGTTGGAGGTATTGTTGAAATAGTCTGATTGCCATTAGTATAATTTTCCTGATGTCTGTAATTAGTATTTATTGCACACAGTTTTTTTTAAACTTTTCTTTGCAAAACAAAATAGTAATGTAGGTCAGATGAAAACAAAATTTTGAAACATGGGGAAATAAATATAAGCAAATTTATTACCTATTCTGTTGTCAGTATTTTACTGAATTTTGGATTGCTTGGTCTTTCAAACAGTAAATTGGTGCACCAAATTTATTTAGCTGTGAAATAATAAACTCTTAAGTGGAAAGCAACTGCAGTGCACAAGGGATCACCTGCTGTTTAATTCTACATGTTGAGGGAATGTGTGGTGCCTTGCCATTGTTAACCGTTGGTTGAAAATGTTTACAGATCAAGGTCACGCGACCACAGGCGAAAACGCTCTAGTTCGCCCGCTCATGAGCGACGCAAGTCCAGATCAAGATCCCGATCCAGAGAACGAGAAAGGCGCCGAAGGCACAGGTCCCGATCACATAGCCACAGCAGGGGGCATTGTCGCAGTTCAAGGGACAAAAGCAGGGACCGGAGTTCAAAGCATAAGTAAGACTCGTGAAGTTATTGAAGTTTAACATTTCTGGAATATCATTCCAAATCATTATGACAGTAATTCTGCGTTAAGACTGCAGAAGGTTACAACCCTTTTTATGACTGAACATGACCTGTGCTGCTAGTTACAAATTTTATTTGTATTAATTTCTATTGTTGATATGGATTTTAAAAGGAATCTGTATACAATGATCCTGAACACAGGTTATGTCTGTAAAATGTTGGCAGAATTATTTACCTGATCTCCGTAAATTGAAGTCTAACCAGTTATTAATGTATGTTGTATTTAATAGTTGGAGATTTGTAGCTCTTGCCAAGGTTCAACTGTTCCATCAAACCATCCATGCTCTTGGAATTGTAAACAGTCTTTAAACAGAGGAAATAGATTATAGTGATGGGTATGATGTGTTGTCGTACATATGAGTGTCTTTTTAACCTTCTTACTCAAGAAATGTAACTGAGAAATATGGATAAACTTAAACTAGTTATCACCACAAGCGCAAATTATTTTTGCTGTGATTGAGAAATCTGTTTGTGATTAGTTATACATTTCTTATCAGTCTCTGTTTTCTCACAAAATTAACCTTTCAAAATTGCATTCTCTAATTACATGCAATAAAACTTGAAAACATCACAATTAGGAAAGCAGTAGGTTTTTGGGTGGTAGTGGGAAAGACAACTCAGGAAATACCTAAAACTGGCAAGTATCTTAAACGAACGCATTTTATTCATTTTCAGATATCAAAATCTGTCCATTTCTCTCCATGATGATATTCCCCTATTTATGTTGAGAGCATCTTCCTCTGTATGGGATTAATTTATCTGATCCCAAGAAGAGTTGGCCCAGCTAGGAGTTTGTTCCTTGGCATAGGAGATTGAGGGGGTACTCTTTTAGAAGTGTCCAGACCATAAGGGGCATAAAATGGGTGAATGCCACTCTTTTTCCCAGGGTTTGTGAAATCAAGAACCAGTGGGCATAGGTTTGAAGTGAAGGGGGAAACATTTAATTGAAACCAAAGGAGCAACTCTTCCACACGCAATGAGCTGCCAAATGGAATTAGTTGAGGCAGGTACAATAACAATGTTGGAATTACATTTGGACTGTTATATGAATAGAAAAGATTTAGAGGGATATGGGAATAAAAGATGGGCACTTGTTCAGCATGGACAAGTTGGACCGAAGGACCTGTTTCCATGCTATATGACTGACTTCTGAAATGATCAGACTATGGTGTTTGCTCTGTAGGGTCTGCCAAATAATTGCATTGCTAATAGGATTAGTGTTTCCAGAGTTATCTCAAATAGTTTGAGTGTGAAAAATAGACTCCTCACTCCCACATATCTTAAGATCCTTCTTTGGTGAGTTTAAAAGATTTGGGTTTTTTATTCCACGAACAATGGAGTTGTAAAAACCTCAGTGGAAGAAATGTAACTATTCCTGGTAACGGCTTTCTGCTTACCAGATGACATTAACTTGACAACCTTGCTGGTGCACGCCCTATATGAACCTAGGACCACTCATTGATGTTATATAGAATTTCAATTTTACTTATCTTTGGTTTTAACAATGTTCTTTCTATCCATCCCATTACATTGTAAATTTTGCAAACCCTCTTCTGAATTATAAACTTGGTCTTTGACTGTTCATGAAACTAAAATGGATGGAAAAGCCAAATCAGATTAATTAACCTGTGCACTTCTGCATGGATTCCATGGTGGTTAAAAGGAATCTCTTGGCAACTCTTTTGGCATACGCCAGATGCACCAACAATTGTATCTTTACTGCTGGTTTGCATCGGGGTTGAAATTGGAGTAATTCTGTGTCGCTCCGTACTGCATCTATTGGAGAATCTGCCCTGTGGGCCGATTGGGAAGCTCAAATACTTGAGGTTTGTATTAAATAAAAGTGTTATTTTTCAAGGTCTTCACGGGATCGATCTCCTAGGGAAAAATCAAGAGATAAGGATCGAAAGGAGAAGAGTTCGTCAGAAAGAAAGCATGAGAGTACAAATGGGAAGTCAGAATTAAATGCAGCAAGTCCAGAAGAAAGGGAGGCTGGTGAAATCTGAAGTATTGACTGAACCAAAAAGTTAATGTAAAAGTGAAAATACTCTTAAAGCCCTTTTGAATTTCCCTTGTTTATATATTTCTGCCATTAAGCACTTCATTTTGGCAGAAACATTCGTAGATGTAGGTATGCATTTGTTTTCCATTGATGTTCCAAGTTTTCCTCTGCAGTTTATTTATAAAATAAATAAAATAAGCAAATGGGTTTTTATATTAAAAAAAAATACAGACTCTCTTTGGAACCAGCATGAAACACGATACCATTAAACGTATCCAGTAAATTCCGGTTTGGCATAGTTCTCTGCAATGAAATAAGTTCACCTGATGGGAATCAAGGACTTTATAACTGGTTAACCACCTATGGAGATCTTGTGTGTGTTTGCTGCAACTTCAATTTAAGACCCCATAAAATCAAATGCCATTAATGTGTTTTTTTTCCTATGGCATTTCTGCAGATGAAGATGCAAAAATAACCCTGTAAAATTTCATTCCCATAGACATCTTCCCTTTAAGGAAAGTAATTTTCTGTCAAGCAACTTTTTCAATCTGAAGCTTATTTTTCACCTTTCATTAGGATATTTGAGTGTTCAGGTTAAAGTAATGGCCCAGGCTCCGGTGATGTCAGCACACTTGTATTGAGATCTGTTTTGTGTTATGAAAAATTTAATCAATTTCTCTTCGATACAAAATTCTGTAAAAAATCTTCACCCTATAAAAGAACTATGATTTGACACCATAAGCCATCTGTTATTTTCATTGTGATCAGACGTTATTACCAGAGTTTAATACTGCACCACCATTTTGTATCACCGTAAAGGTTTGTTGTGAATGTTATTACAAGAGTGATAATGTGAATTAAATTCTTGTTGTAGTGACGTTGTGCTTCACACCCACTGTAATCTTAATTTATTTAGCTTGATTCAAAGCCATATCTAGAAATACCCATTAATCCATTGACACTTGGCAAATTTATTTGGAATCCCTTTTATTAAGATAGAAGCTGCAACTGTTTTGTAGCTGCCTAGTTGATTGAGAAAATGGCTGGCTCTGCAAAGATCATAGCAAAATCGGGTTGCATTTACCAACTGATGTTAGAAATAAAATGGCAGTTAACTTTGTAGTTCCTGAAAATGTTATGATTTTTTTAAAATTGGTTCATTTTAATGTAATATGATAAAGTTTCAATTTACGCAACAACCCTCCTTTAATTCTTCTACTACTGCTCAGTTAAGATTTTAATTAAACGTGGTTTTTGGTTGCTTGTTTCAGAGCAAAGGCAGTAACTATAGATTTTCTGTTAACAGCTTATAGTACAGTGTAAATGGTAGCAACTTCACTCATCCAACTTCCCAAGATTTTACTGTTGGATTTGGTAAATATCCATTTAAATCATTGCAGATTTTGGTATAAATAAATCATACTTGAGCTGATAATTTTCAAAGTATCTGTACTATTTCTCAAGTTATATGATAGAATTAACACATTTGGATGTCTAGTAGAAGCAAACTATGAGATGTTGCTCTTATTAAATCGAGGTTTGAATTTGTCCACCAATTAAATCTATAAATCATTCCGTTACATTTAGAGTTTTAAATACAAATGATTATTTTTGTCACATTCAACAATAACAAAACTATTGAACATTCCACTTTCTCTATAAAGTTAATGAAACAAGCAATTAATAGTTCTGTATATTTTTAAAATATACTACCCTTTGGTGAAAAGATGATCTCAATAAAAGGTAAATCACCATTCTTGCCTTGATATTACAAAGTTCCACAATTCGTCTGAAGTGATGTCTTTAAATGTTGGCTGTTCCATTATACTAGAATACTCTGAATGCTCATTATCTAAATTCATAGTGGGCAATGGCTTTTTATTTGTTTCGGGGTGCAAAACATTTTTCTTAAATTTTAAAGTGAATAAGTTATCTGTTATTTCCTTTTTGGTATAATTTTTCCAATTCTGGCTAAGAGTCTAGGTTGTAGTAGATGACCTGAACCCACACAACAAAGCCTGGCAACCTTTCATTTCCTTACTGGTTTTTATTGAAGCAGTATGTAAATAGTATGTTGTCATTTAGGTACCCATTTAAGAGTGTTTAAGACTGTTAAATCACTCTCACCAAATGCAAAGATAATTTTTTCGTTGTTGGTTGTGACTTTCCTTTAAATTCAAATTGTTGGATATTTATTGAACGATAAGCTGCATTCCATTACAATTTGATGCTCTGGTTTCTGGATTTGGTGTGAAAAATGTCACTCTGTGCAACTGTTGAGGTAGTTCATTGAAATCTAGATGTCCCTTAAAGGATTTGTCGCACATTCTAACAATATCTGGTTAGAAAATTTAACAATACTGATGTTAAAAACCTAAAATGTTTTCATTTTTCTATATTCGCATTCTTCGCTTTGATTAACAAAACATTTACTCTTTCCATATTTTTGGGGGTGGGGGAGTGTAGGAAAGTTTAACTTTAAATTCAATTTTGTCTCTTGTCATAATAAAAAGATTGTTCAACTGATGTCAAGTTCCTTCATTCCATTCTGTATGGATTTTGATTTTTTTTAATATTCCCCCCCCCTGTAACTGGTCCTGCATGCACTGACTATTTTTTTCACCTCTTCTTCATCCTACTGAATATTTTATCAGTACAAATAGCTGTTTGGGAATTGGAAGTCTTGACAGGTTCCTGAACTTCTTAGTTAAATGTGTTGGAGAAACACTCAAAATTCAATGTGACCAGTTCCGGTTCTAACGCTCATTGCCTGTATATATTTACACGCCAGGCCCTTGACTCTTTTTGAGACTGAGTATCGTGAGTTTACAGTATAGGAAAGGTTGCAAATTCAAGTTTTTTTTTCATAAATGAACAATCTGATTCGCAGTTATCATTGAAGAAAGTAAGATGTGGAAGGACTAGGACAATGAGCCCACGCCAAAGGGGGATTTGCTGAGGTGTTCTGCTCAATTGGTGTGGCTGAATCGAGATGTTCCTTTAAGCTTGTACGGGTTCTGCAGACTGCACTGGACATACATGGGAGGCATGTGGAAACTCATTGCGAACTGTTATAATATGGGGGGGGGGGGCGGATTTGAGGCAGTAGCATTTTGCTATTAGAACATAATTCTTTGTCTTCACTATAGCACAGAGGAGGAGGGGTAGGGCAAATACAAGACAATGTCTTCTGAAGAGCAAATGTTGAATGGGAAAATGTGAGTGTCTTAAGGCGATCAGAAATATATCAAAAGGAGAATAAAGTAATTCGAGCCATATTGAAGATAATCCAAAGATTGACAAAATCAAGGTCTCTGGAAAAAAATACCTAAATAAATCAAAGGAACTTCTCTGTGAATGAAGCATTGGGGTAAAACAATGCTCTTGCTATGAGGTAAATTGAAAGGACACCGATGGGTTGCACAGGAGAGTGCAGCTGAACACGAGATTCCTTGTATTATCCAGTAAAGGATTATATAAAAAACATAATTGTAGCAATGTCAACTGTGTAAGACACTAGTTAATGTTCATTTACCCTGCTGTGTTCAGTTGTGAACATTGCCTCTGGCTTTATTTTGGCAAAGGTGTGCCAGAATAAGTAAAAGTTACATGACTAAGATGTAAAATTATCTAGCACTCTTTCGAGAGGGCAGACTAAATGGTGATCATTTTGATGTGTTTGTGATAATTTAAAGATTTGAATAAATAAAATAAATATTTCCTCTGGAGAAAACATAAGGTGGCAACATGAAAAATTCGAGCTCTGTTCTGGAATGATACCAGGAAATACAACTTCAGATAAAGGATGGTGAAGTTTAATATATAACATTACTGAATCTGGACCTTTTGTAAGTAATAACTTATAACACTGAACTTGGTAGAATTTTGTTCGATCAGTTAATTGGAGTTAAAGAAGCAAGCCATGTTAATGGTCTAATTAATCCACATTATCATCTAACTAAATGGTAGAATAGGCACAAGGAACTGAATAGATTACCATTGGTTTGTATCTTTACCAAGTTTCAGTAGTAAAATGTCCTTCCTTGTTTCAGTTCCTTTGCTTTCAGGTTCAAAATTGGGTAATTGGGGTCAAAGACTATTCCCATGTTCTGTGTTCATGATCACCTGGCGACCCAGAAGCAGTGTCATGCTTCTACTTGAGCCCTGGTGAATCAGGCAGTGAGCACGTGTAAACAATGCTGTTGCTGAAGTATGACAAGGACATAGATGCAAGATGCCGCAGATACTGAGCAAAAAAACAAACCCCTGGAGGAAATCTGGCAGCATCTGTGGAAGGAAATGAACAGATGCCATTTCAGGTCGGGGCTCACTGGCAGTACAACGATCCTTAAAGGCCAAGTAAGGGACTACTATTGAGAACTTGAAAACTTAGAGAGCACAAGTTTGCACCAGAAACGCAACAACTCTTTGTGTACTGCTCGGTGAAGTCTACTATTCTTACAATACTATTGTTCCGCCTTTGCTTTTGTTGATTGTGAAACAGATTGTGTGCAAAACATTTCACTGTACTTGGGTACATGTGACAATACAGTCACATTGAATCAGACTGATGGAGTAGAGGGAAGATGGCTGGCAGAAAGGTGAGAGGAAGGGGTGGGACAATAGTTGGATGGACAATAGCAAGAGCATTGTTTTACCCCAATGCTTAATTCACAGAGAAGTTCCTTTGATTTATTTAGGTTTTTTTTTTCCAGAGACCTTGATGGATGGATCCAGGTAAGGTGGGGGAGAGTAGGGTGGAGATATAACAAAGGGTGTAGGTGGAGAAGACACTGCAGTTGGAAGGGAAAGGATCTGGGGATGGGATGAATGAGGAGAGTGGGAAGTGACCTTAAATTGGAAACTTCAATGTTCCTGCCGTTACTTTGAAGGCTACGCTAGCAGAATACGAGGTGCCGTTCTTCCAGTTTGCATAGGGCCTTATTCTGGCAGTGGAGGGAGCCTGGGACAGACTGGTCAGAATGTGAAAGGGTATTAAAATGGATGGCATAAATATCTGGTTAAGAATTGCTAAGTCCATACTTTGGCTTGCCAATGTAGAGTTGCAGGCACAATGCATTCAGAAAGTATTCAGACCCCTTAACTTTTTCCACATTTTGTTACGTTACAGCCTTATTCTAAAATGGATTAAATTATTTTCTTTATTATTAATCTAAACACAATACCCCTTGATAAAAAGCAAAAACGTGTTTAGAAATTTTTGCAAAGTATTTCAAAATAAATAACTGAAATATCACATTTACATAAGTATTCAGACCCTTTACTCAGTACTTTGTTGAGGCACCTTTGGGAGCGATTACAGCCTTGAGTCTTTTTACAAGCTTTTGCAATTATGCTACAAGCTTGGCACACCTGTATTTGGGTAATTTCTCTTATTCTTCTCTGCAGATCCTGTCAGGTTAGATGGGGAGCGTCGATACACAGCTATTTTCAGGTCTATTTTGATCATCCTGGTATGGGAATGATGCCATTAAGCTGGAAAGTGTAGAGATCTACAAGAATGTTGCCAGGATTTGAGGGTCTGAGCTTTTAATTTACCCTACTGGGGTTTCCTTCAACATTGATCGACACAGAGTGCCGGAGTAACTCAGCAGGTCAGGCAGCATCTCTGGAGAAAAAGGATGGTTGACATTTCGGGTCAGGACCCTTCAGTCTGAAGAAGGGTCCCGATCCGAAACGTCACCCATCGTTTTTCTCCAGAGATGCTGCATGACCTGCTGAGTTACTCCGGCACTCTGTTTCTATCTTTGGTTTAATCCAGCATCTGCAGGTCTTTAAACATTCTTCAACATCAACCTTTTTTTGTGGGTTTGCAAATTTCAGAAAAGTGTTTTCAACTGAATTGGTGAAGTCTTATTTGGCAGAACGAGTGTCAATTGAACATCACGTGCTGATTAATTTCACAATCCGGCCTACCTTGTGAATATGTGTAGAATGATAACGGCGCATGCTGAATTTTCCATCATCGTAATTTTTTATTAGCCAAGTATGAAAACAACACAAGTATGTACATCATACGATGAATTTGATTTGCCATAGACATACAAAAAAAGCAACAAAACACGCAACCACAAAAATTTAACATAAACATCCATCACAGCGGCTCCTCCACATTCCTCACTGTGATGGAAGGCAGTAAAATATTTGGGTATTATAAGGCCCTGAGACTGACAGCGCAAATGTGTGTCTTTTTTAATTATGAATTAAAAAAGATTTAGCACTAATATTTACAATCTTTTTTTATGGTAGACCAATTGATCTTATTTTTTTAGTCTGAAGAAAGGTTTCGACCCGAAACGTTGCCTATTTCCTTCGCTCCATAGATGCTGCCTCACCCGCTGAGTTTCTCCAGTGTATTTGTCTACCTTCGATTTTCCAGCATCTGCAGTTCCTTCTTAAACATAGAAAATAGGTGCAGGAGGAGACCATTCGGCCCTTTGAATCAGCACCGCCATTCATTGTGATCATGGCTGATCGTCCGCTATCAATAACCCGTGCCTGCCTTCTCCCCACATCCCTTGACTCCACTAGCCCCTAGAGCTCCATCCAATTTTATTTATTTATTTATTTAAATTTTATTAGAAGTACAGGAATATGGTACCAAGGTGCCTAATATCTATTGACATATTACATTTTATGTACAGCTTATTTTTTTATTTTTTTAATAATGAAAAAGAGATTAGATAATAAAAGATAGAGAAACATGTGATATATATAGTGTGTGAGAAAGATAACAGTGAAAAAAAGGTGAGAATGAAAAAGAGAAAAGAGTAGAAAGTAAGAGACTAAGGAGATCGTTATCTATATTCTTGACCATCCCTCACCCAATCCTGAAGCAGTTAGCTTCTACGGTTTTGTTGCACCATATGCTTCCAAAAAATTGACAAATGGAGACCAACTCGTTAAAAATTGGTCTGATTTATCTATTAGGAGGAATCGCATTTCCTCAAGATGTGCAGTGTCCAACATGTTTGAAATCCACATTTTAAGCATTGGTATGGTTGTACTTTTTTGCCGTTATTAACCCATAATTAAAAAATACATTTTGAGATGAGTTCAGTTTATTCCCATCTTCCATTACTCCAAATATAATTATTTCAGTATTTGGTTCCAATTTAATCTTAAATAATTTTGTAAATATTTCAAAAATATCACTCCAGAATTTATAAAGTTTTATGCAACTCTCTTAAATCCATTAAACTTAAAAGATCTTTTTTATTCTTGAGGTAATTTCTAAGTGACACCACACTGATTTCAAAAGTTTTCTACCACAGTTCAAAAGTGTTCAGCAGAGGTTAGAAGTTCAAAATAAAATAGTCTGCTCTCCCCCCAGTATAAGGTTCAAAATATTTTTATTTTTTTTTGTTCTCATGTTTCCCAAGTGGAAAGTGGGTGACTACTAGAAATACCTAGTGGGAGTGCATGATGTTTTATTGTGTGAAGATTTTAATCTCTCCCTTTCCCAACACTGACATGCCTTGCCTTGTTTAGTGTAACTTCCAGCAAGATCTTGGATTCATTACCCAAGTACTCTAGTGCCTAGTTTTTTTTAATATACCCATGTAACTGGAAATATGAAACCACCGCTTAATCTACTAACAATTTATCTCTAATTCTGCACAATATTTTGCAAAGCTCATTATCTGTGGCCTCACTGAAACATCATTCTGGAGAGAACCCTAGGCAAATATTGTAGAATAATGTAGAAGATGCGTCTGAATTGCATGGGTTTGTGTAATCAACATTGGCAATCTTCCCAACAATGGGGGTTACTGAGTTATTTTGTTCCTACTGCTTCCTGAAACAAATGACTAAGCTTTTTACCTATAACTATCCATATTTATGTTTTTTTAATGTACATCTTACTTTAGGAGAACAAAGCTGGAAAAGTATAAGAATCTGAGAATTATTGGCATACATTGAACATGCGTTCTTGTAAATGAGTTGATTTTGAGGTTATTAACTGGAAAAAGGTCCAAAAGTATCGTGTATGTTTTAACAGATGAGTGTCTTCGAGCTATGCAGCATGGAAAGGTTGCACCTCTAATCCTTGAAATCTCTCCCCTATGGGAAATATTTCAAGGTAATTGAGTGTCCTTGTATGCAAGATACCGAAAGCTTATTTGCACCTGAAGTAAGCAGGCAGGCGATAGTGGGTTAGCCTTCATTGCAAGATTTAAATATTAGTGAAAGTATCTTACTACAATTATGGCCTTGGTGAGACAACATCTGGAGCACCATATACAATTTTGAAATCCTTATCTAAAGGATATACATTATAGAAAGAATGAAGATCTACCTTGCTGTATAGAGGACAAATCCTATAAAGGGATTTTGAGTAGTATAGGCCTCTTCAGAGATTAGAAGAATGGGGGGGGGGGGGGTGAGAAAGACAGTGCTGGAGTAACTCAGCAGATCAGGCAGCATCCCTGAAGAACATGGATGGGTGACATTTTGGGTCGGGATCCTTCAGAAGCATGAGAGGTGATTTCACAGAAGCAGAGTACATTCAGGCAGATGTTTTCAAAAATGAATGAATCGAGAACCAAGAAATGTCTCAAAATATGAAGTAGGCCATTTAGGAATGAAATGAGAAACATCTTTGTCGATTATGCTCAGCAGTTAGTTGAGATAGACAGACAATAGACAACGGGTGCAGGAGTAGGACATTCGGCCCTTCGAGCCAGCCATTCAGTGTGATCGTGGCTGATCATCCCCAATCAGTACCCCGTTCCTGCCTTATCCCTTGACTCAGTTATCTTTAAGAGCCCTATCCAGCTCTCTCTTGATATGGGATCTTATAGAAACTTACAAAATTCTTAAGGGGTTGGACAGGTTAGATGCAGGAACATTGTTCCTGATGTTGGGGAAGTCCAGAACAAGGGGTCACAGTTTAAGGATAAGGGGGAAATCTTTTAGGACCGAGATGAGAAAAAAATATTTCACCCAGAGAGTGGTGAATCTGTGGAATTCTCTGCCATCGAAGGTAGTTGAGGCCAGTTCATTGGCTATATTTAAGAGGGAGTTAGATGTGGCCCTTGTGGCTAGAGAGATCATGGGGTATGGAGAGAAGGCAGGTATGGGATACTGAGTTGGATGATCAGCCATGATCATATTGAATGGCGGTGCAGGCTCGAAGGGCCGAATGGCCTACTCTTGCACCTATTTTCTATGTTTCTATGGATATTCTAAGCAATCAAGGAGTAAAGGTGGAATATGGTGTTTGAGGTAGATCTGCCAAGATTTTGTTGACGGAGACGTTCCAATTGTCTGAATCGCATGCCCCTCTTCCTGTCTCTTATGTTTTCTTACAGAATATTTGGGCGGTCAGACATAAGAGAAAAATACAGTAAAAGGATTAATTGTGCAAGTATCAGAATAGACATACATCTATGGAATTAATGCATCATTAATATTTTCAGAGGACTACATAAAGCAAAAGTTTATTTATAGAATAGTGCACACTATCAAATAAGTTGCTAAAATACATGACTAACAATTTTTCTAGGCTTCTATAATTATTTTACTAAGCAAGAAGTTTGTGTATAATTAATTTTGATCCATCCGGTTCTTGGGTGGAGAAGGTAATAATTAAATATTATTAAGACCTAGTCGTGTTCCTATCATGTAATGAGCCTAAGACAAACCTGGCTGAGCCGTGGGAAGGAGGCAGCCCAAAGTACTGATGAACTTTCCTTCTATGAATTCAGGGGGAGCAGGAACACACAGGGTAACCATACTCCTCTCTGTTTATTAACTATCCTGTCTTATCTGCTTTGTTTCTTTAGCTGTGCAAAACGTCCCATCAAACTCAGTGCACAACACTTTTGATTGCTCACAGAATGCTGCAATGAAATGTTGGTGAGGTCAGGGTGTCAAAATATTTTAAAACCTGGGCATTAATCGTAGGCTAGCACCTGCAAGTGGGATCATAAGGGAAGTTCAGCATGGTTTGTCAATGGCTTTGAAGCCGAGGGGGATTTTAGCAAACTGCAAGAATAAGGAATATTAAATAAACAGGAATGGATTCATCCGTCACTGGGCATGGTAGGTCCTAAAAGATTGCGTAACATTGAAGACAAGGTTGATGTGGTACAGCGTGGTGGTTACACAATATGAACATGTAGCTTGTGATTTTAATTAATCCTAATCACACCCATCAGGAAGCCTGAAGTTGTAGCACATGAACTGGAACATAATGTGGCAGGGAATAGACAGAAAGTAAATGACGTGTAAAGATAGATCTCACCTTTAGACTTAGGGACATCCTACCGCAATCTAGAGAGAAGCCCTGAACTGCTATAAACCTCACTGGTGATTCTCGGACTATCTTTGATCGGACTTTACCAGCTTTATCTTGCATTAAATGTTATTCCCTTGTCATGTATCTACACCGAATGGCTTGATTGTAACCATGTATTGTCTTTCCGCTGACTGGTTAGCACGCAACAATAGCTTTTCACGCATGTGACTCTAAACTAAACTGAGGTAAAAGTGGAATGTGACAACTCGACACTCCTATGAAATGTTTTGATCATCATTCTTGGTCGTAACCTCCACTTCAATTATGCACCGGTCTCGGGGACCTCGCCCCTTGTGGCGTGCTAAACACATCGTCTTCAGTAAGGTGTTACCAAGGTCAACGCAAGTGCTAGGTCCCTGAGGTGCGGTGAGGAGGTTGGGGTGTTGCAGAAAACTCCACGGGTGGGGAAAATAACACATCGCTTAAACTTTTCCCCTCTCACCTTAAAGTGACGCCCTCTAGTATTTGACATTTCCATCCTGGAAAAAGGATTCTGTCCGCTCAGTGGCATTAAGTTGATAGAATGAACTATATGAAGTGATTTTCAGATATCATTCAAAAACTGAAGTGACTCAGAAGGCTTGCCAAATCTGGATAATAACCATTGTAGAAATTAGCTTATTGCAAAACGGAGCTGAACATGCTCCTGCAAGGAACTTAAACTTATCAGAATTTGGTATTAGGTTTTCTTCTTGAAGGAAATGTTACTCCAATTGTAATATAATCTTTTATTGGAATTAATGTTAATTATAGAGTTGCAGGGGCTTGAATTACTTTGATGTGCCAATGTCGTCTTCATTCATCACTTAATTCTTTGCGAATTGCGCACATACACCAAAGACTGCCAGGAAAGTCCAACATCTTTCACATAATGCCAAAAACAAAAGTGTTGGAGGATCATCTATTGTTTGTCTGAAGCTTTATGTGGAGCCTGAAATACCATTGCAAACAATGCCCACTTTACTCAAACCAAGACTTTCCCACACAATTCTGTGTAGTGAGTGTGTGGAACCAGCTGCCGGAGGACGTAGTTGAAGCATGGACTTGTAGTTATGAATACTATCCAAATTGCATCGTTGGGAAAAGGGGAAGTACAACGGGATCTGCGGGTCCTTGTACATCAGTCTATGAAAGTAAGAAAGCAGGTACAGCAGGCAGTGAAGAAAGCGAATGGCATTTTGGCCTTTATAACAAGAGGAATCGAATATAGGAGCAAAGCGGTCCTTCTGCAGTTGTACAGAGCCCGAGTGAGACCACACCTGGAGTATTGTGTGCAGTTTTGGTCCCCTAATTTGAGGAAGGACATTCTTGCTATTGAGGTTTACAAGGTTAATTCCCGGGATGGCGGGACTGTCACATGCTGAGAGAATGGAGCAGCTGGGCTTGTACACTCTGGTGTTTAGAAGGATGAGAGGGTATCTCATTGAAACATATAAGATTGTTAAGGGCTTGGACACGCTAGAGGCAGGATACATGTTCCTGATGTTGGGGGAGTCCAGAACCAGGGGCCACAGTTTAAGAATAAGGAGTAAGCCATTTAGAACGGAGACAAGGAAACACTTTTTCTCACAGAGAATGGTGAGTCTGTGGAATTCTCTGCCTCAGAGGGCGGTGGAGGCAGGTTCCTACAAGAGAGAGCTAGATAGGGCTCTTAAAAATAGCAGAGTCAGGGGATATGGGGAGAAGGCAGGAACGGGGCACTGATTGGGGATGATCAGCCATGATCACATTGAATGGCAGTGCTGGCTGGCTTGAAGGGCCAAATGGCCTACTCCTGTACCTATTGTCTATTGACTATCTCAATGTTTAAGAAGCATTTGGATACATGGATAGGACGGGTTTAGAGGGGCATGTGCCAAATGCCGGCAAGTGGGACCAGTGGAGATGGGGCATGTTTGTCAGTTGGGCTCAAGGGACTGTTTCCACCCTGTGTGACTCTACTGACGATGATTTGTCTACTAGTCAGAGATTATGGGACCAATGGAGTCGCTCAATGACCGAAGCAGCGACCTTCTAACTGCCTTCTTGCTGGTGTGACATGGAGGCATTGATAGTGATATTTCAGTCAGGAGTGGTCCCAGATTGGAAAATTGTCAATATTACCCCGCTGCACAAAAAGGGAGCAAGGCAGAATAGTGGGAACTATAGGCCGGTTAGTCTTGGTGATTGGTAAGGCCTTTTGTAGTTTGTAAAGCCTTAACCTATCTTCTTTGATATGAACAGATATGCACAATAGGAGGTCAGGCAACTTCTGTGAAGAGAAACTGGTCAATGGTCTTTCATTAGTCTGTCCAGCACTTTTCATTCTAGGTTTCTGACAACTGGAGGTTTTTGATTTAGACAATAGGTGCAGGGGTAGGCCATTCGACCCTTCGAGCCAGCACTGCCATTCAATGTGATCATGGCTGATCATCACCAATCAGTACCCCGTTCCTGCCTTATATCCCATATCCCCTGACTCCGCTATTTTAAGAGCACTATCTAGCTCTCTCTTGAAAGCATCTTGAATTATTTTGATGTGCCAAAGTCATCTTGAATTACTTTGATATGCCATTTTTACCGATTTTTCTCTTCCTGATCTTTCCTGATTTTTGCTTATTCCTTAAACTAAACTGAAGGCAATATGACTGATTAATAATACAAGAGCTAAGCAAGCTGCCCAGAGGTTTCCAACTTTTCAAAATTGCTTCTTTCAGCAGCATTTGCCTTCTGCTTTGTAGTTAAAATCTCATCATTTAAGGAGCATTTCCACAACTAGTTTTTGCTTTTAAAATATATATTTTCTGTTTTGGATGCCACAATGGTTCAGCTTGTAGAGCTGTTGCCTCACAGTGCCAGAGACTCTGGTTCGATCCCAACGTCGGGGTTGCCTGTGTGGAGTTTGCACGTTCTCCTTGTGACCACGTAGGGTTGCTCTGGTTTTCTTCCCACATCCCAAAGATGTGAGAGTTTGTAGGGGAACTGGCCTCTGTAAAATTCCCTCTAATGTGTAGGAAGTGCATGTGAAAGTGGGGTAAGAGGATTGTTGTGAATGGGTAGTATGGACTTGATGGGCCAAAGCACCCATGCTGTATCTCTAAACTAAAACTAAACTATATGTCCTTTCACTTTTCTGCAGTCTAATAGCAGAAGACTGCTCACTTAGGAAACCTGAACGGAAACCTCTGGAGACTTTGCGCCCCACCCAAGGTTTCCGTGCGGTTCCCGGAGGTTTTTTTTCAGTCTCCCTAATGGTCGAAAGTGGTTTCCGCTGCTTCTATGTTCCGACGATTATTTCAAAGAATTCAAAACCGGCCGCGACTAAAAATAGGTTGCTGTTTTAAAAATCGGTAATTTTTTATTCGAAGCCGGTTGCGATGCTAGTTAAGGTAGTGGAAGGTAAGACCTCCCTGGTGAAATAAAACTGGGTGAATAAAACGTCTTGCGTTCCACTACCTGCAACCTCCGGCAACCACCTTCAACTAGCATCGCAACCGGCTTTGACTAAAAAAATTACCGATTTTAAAAAAGGCAACCTATTTTTAGTCATGGCCGGTTTTGAATTTTTTGAAATAATCGCCGGAACATAGCAGAAGCGGAAACCACTTTCGACCATTAGGGAGACTGACAAAAACCTCTGGGAACCGCATGGAAACCTTGGGTGGGGCGCAAAGTCTCCAGAGGTTTCCGTTCAGGTTTCTTAAGTGGGACAGGGGCATTACATATCTTTGGTAGTCTCAATGATTGATGCTACTTTTCACCTCTTTCTAGCTTCAAAACATTTTATACGTCTGTAATAAATCTAAGAAACCCCAGCCATAGCCTTCCATGTTCCCGTTGGTGCAGGTTTCAGGATTTATAGCACCCAAACCATGCTTGTTCCTAGAATAACTCAGGCGCATACCTGCCCTTCCATTGGAGAGTGATGAGCTTCACACATTATAAATAACAAAAGCCAAATGCCTTCCAACTTACTTTTCTAGAAATTGTCAGCTTATGCCACTCACACTGCCTGAAACTTGCCACTTTGATTCATCATGCTTATTAATGCCTTTGGTAATACTGAAAGCAATTACCTTGAATGTAATCCCCCCCCCCTCCTCCCCCAGCTTGGGCTGAGAGCCTGGTTTGAGTTGCATCTGTGATGTGCAGCAACTTGCCAGCCAGTGAACTAGTATTCAATGAGGCAGCTGCCATGTCTCATGTTACATTCATCTCCCCTTTCATAATAGTTGGATTCATTTATCTTTCTCAGCAGCTTGTGACAGCAGTAATGCTTAGATTCATAGTCATACAGGAAATAGGCCCCATCGGCCCAACATGTCCCCTCTACACCAGTCCCATCTGCCTGCGTTTGGCCCATATCCCTCCAAACCTGTCCTATCCATGTACCTGTCTAATATTTTCTTAAACATTGCAATAGTCCCTGTCTCAACTACCTCTACACCCATCATCCTTTGTGTGGAAAAAGTCACCCCTCACATTCCTATTAAATCTTCCCCCCCCTTCACCTTAAACCTATCCTCTGGTTCTCGATTCCCCTAATCTGAGCAAGCGACTCTATGCGTCTACCTGATCTATTCCTTTCATGATTTTACACGCTATTTTATGCTTCCTGGATGATCTTGGATCCATAAGCCTAAGAACGGCCACTGCCTGAGTGAGTTAATGTGCAGGAGACAATTGTGAAAACAATAAGATGTAAGTGTCTGTGTGGGAGTTACTGTCTCCAAAGCATCTCCAGAACATACACTGAAATCATGAAGGCCAACCAGGCACCAGGACCATGTTTAATCAAAAATCTTAGAAAGTCACAACCCGGCAAAACAGGCCCTTTGGCCCACTGAGTCTGTGCTAACCAGTGTGTGTACATTAACACTCTCCTACGCACACACAAGGGATAATATACAATTTACAGAAGACAATTCATCAACAAACCTGTACAATAGACAAGAGGTGCAGGAGTAGGACATTTGGCCCTTTGAGCCAGCACCGCCATTCAATGTGATCATGGCTGATCATCCCCAATCAGTACCCCGTTCCTGCCTTCTCCCCATATCCCCTGACTCTGCTATTTTTAAGCCCTATCTAGCTCTCTCTTGAAAGCATCCAGAGAACCTGCCTCCACTGTCCTCTGAGGCGGAGAATTCCACAGACTCACCACCCTCTGTGAGAAAAAGTGTTTTCTCGTCTCCGTTCTAAATGGCTTACTATTTATTTTTAAACTGTGGCCCCTGGTACTGGACTCCCCCAACATCAGGAACATGTATCCTGCCTCTAGCGTGTCCAAGCCCTTAACAATCTTATATGTTTCAATGAGATCCCCTCTCATCCTTCTAAACACCAGAGTGTACAAGCCCAGCTGCTCCATTCTCTCAGCATGTGACAGTCCCGCCATCCCGGGAATTAACCTTGTAAACCTCAATTATTGAGGCACCTCAATAACCTGCCTCTTGTGTGCAAAAGCCCTTAACAATCTTAACGATTGTACATCTTTCGAGTGTGGGTGGGAGGAAGCCAGAGCACCCGGAGAAAAGCCACGCGGTGAAGGGGAAAACGTACAGACAGCATTCGTAGTCGGATTCGAACCTGGGTCTCTGGCACTGTAAGGCAGCAACTCTACTGTGCAGACCCACCGTGTCACCTGTTTGTTAATTGCTTGTGAGATTATGAGGAGACCTCAGCAAATATTAAGGGTCATATTTTTAGTGGGCATTTGGACCCATTACAAACCCTCACAGATTTCAGTATTGCGTTTTAATTCAAGGTCTTGTCGGGCAACTGCTTGACTAATGCATTGACACTGCCATTTCTATTACAGTGTAATTGCCAATAAGGATCCATAGTAAAAACCGTAGACAGTTATTTGAATTGCATTCAGCAATCGCCATGCTTGTCACTTGCTTAGCCACATAGTTGGGCAATATTTGGAGTCACTCAAAGTGATGTAGCCATCAAATAGAACATTTTATCTCCATGACTTATAAAACTATGAAAGCTGTTCAAAACTTCTGGGGGACATTTGGGTTGATACACATTAAACTGACAGAAGGCAAGACTCCTCTGATTAAAGGACTCTGTGTGTTTACCCTGTCTATTCCTCTTGTTATCTTACACACCCCTCATGCTACTGCGCTCCAAGGAATAAAGTCCTAGACTTCTCAAGCCCTCGAGTCCTGGCAACATCTTTGTAAATCTTCTCTGCACCCTTTCCAGCTTAATGTTGACACCATCACGAGGGACAGGTATCATTGATCCAGTGAAGCCAGGACAACAAGGCCTAAAGTGAGCAAATAAGAAATTGCATATCTCCCTAGGCCAAGGTCAGACTTTTCAGAGGCCTGAGACTTGAAAGTTGCAAGATAGCATGTTGGAAGGTGGTGACTCTGGCATTCCAGAAAAGGATCTACTTGCAATCCGTTCAATCTTTTACTTCTATTTAATTGTAATCTGTAGCGTGATTGGACTGCGTAACGTGCAGAACAAGCTCCACAATGTATCTCAGTACATGTGGCAATAATAAACTAAATCATCTCTCGCAAGATTCTACAACCCATTAATTTAGATCTAACATTAATTCCTTATACTTCAATGAGTGGAAGGTTTTTAATTGACAAGTACAATACAAGTAAAAAGAAAAATGAAACCTATATTAATATGACACACAACAGTAGACCCTTTGTCATTGCCTTGTAGCTGGGCTTTACTGGTCTGCTACCTCAACCCATCTGCTGCCAGAGTGTTAGAAGGGTGGTCCAGTCACCCAGAGGGGACAATGTTGTCCGTGATGAAAGATCTCAATGAACTCTTGCCTTGGAAAGGCTGGCTTCCGACTGCAGAAACCTTCCATTAGAGGTTGAGGCAACGGCGTCTGCTGAGAACCAGTGGAGTGAGAATATATACTAATGTCCTGTGGGGGGAACAGCCCATTCATTGCACCCCTGCCATTGAAACTCCTCCAGTCCTAGGCAGTTTACTGGTTGCATACCTGATGGACCTAAATTCACAAAACTACCATAAAAGCCTCCAAATAATGCCACCCTTGACTAGGCTGGGATGTGGGCCCACGTCCGGAGGCCAGTAGTAACCTGGGGCTTGCCTGGAACGGGCACCCCTCATAACTAGATGCAACACGTGCAGGGTCAGTGGACTATTTCTGTACACTTGCTAATCAGGGATGTGCTTGGGTGTGGCAATGCACTACTGGACCGTTTGTAAGAAAATAATTCCACTGTGCGTTTGCACTTTGCACGCGCGACAATAAACACACAATTGACCCATTGAATCCTGCATTACCGCCTCCCGTTGCCAGAGGGCAGCAGTGTTCTCCCAAAACCCACCAATCTCTTCGAGCAATTTCAAGCAGAATGAAAACCTTCTTCTAGTGCAGCCCAGTCTGTCCAAGAGTGGCATTGCCCAGTTTTATCATGATAGCAAACCTCTCTCCGGTCGGCATAAGCAGAACTCTAATCGGATTGGCCTGGTCTCCCCCAGAGCACTGAAAACTTGAACCAGTGGTCTGAACATTGATCTTTCCAATTTAAGGTAACTACAAAAATCTCTCCCTCTTCCCTCTTCCCCCAATCCACACTCCCACTCTCTCCTCTGTGCCCCCACCTGGATTCATACCCATTTCTCCCCTTCCACAGACATTCCTACCTCTAGCTTCACAATTTGCAACTCTTCAATCCTTTTGTCTCACACGTTCTGTCCTTTTATCTCTGGCTTTTTTTTCCCAAGATCTGTCTATCAATAAACATCCTCACCTGTACCTCACCTATTACCTGCCAAGCTTTGTCCCAACCTTCGTCTCTTCCAGCTTTCCTACCCCCTTTCACCCCCCTCTCCACCCCCCTTCCCCCCAACACACAATCAATCTAAAGAAGGAAGGTAGACAAAAGTGCTGGAGAAACTCAGCGGGGTGCAGCAGCATCTCTGGAGCGAAGGAAATAGGCAACGTTTCGGCCCGAAACGTTGCCTATTTCCTTTGCTCCATAGATGCTGCTGCACCCACTGAGCTTCTCCAGCACTTTTGTCTACCTTCGATTTTCCAGCATCTGCAGTTCCTTTTTAAACACTCTAAAGAAGGATCCTGACTCGAAAATCAGCTATCCATGTTCTCCAGAGATTATGCCTGACCCGCTGAGTTACTCCAGCACTTTGAGTTCTTCTCACCTGGTGAGTCAAGGCATTGAGAGCTGAGCTATTGTGTGCAGATAATTTAGAGGCCAGCTCCTGCCATCTACAATCATATATAAATGCAAGCACATGAATTAAGACCAGGAGATTGCATCCAGGACCAGGACTACATCAAATATATTTGCAGTACATCGTGTAAATAAGGAGACCAACCCCTTGGGCACGGTTTCACCAATGGCCCACGTAACTGAAGCATAAAATCCTACTCCCTCGTCTTCCCCTCGCATTAAACCACAATTTTCTGTTATCTTTTCTAATTATTCACTGCACCCACCAACTAGCCTTTGTGAATGTGCACTAGGCCACCATGTTCCTCTTCATCTTGACCTCTGGAGTATTGTGAACAGTCTTGGACTCCATATCTGAGGAGGTATGTGCTGGCTTTGGAGAGGGTCCAGAGGAGCCTCTCCAAAGATGAATGATTCCGGGCATGATGGGGTT